>JAULJZ010155800.1:0-28472 GCA_032270985.1 Heliamphora pulchella | reverse complement strand
TTGACAAGAATTGACTTTTTGACTTATTTATTGTGTAGGAACTTTAAATAATAATTTGTTTACTTTTGTTGGCCTAATAATTTATTATATTATTATGTATATTACTTGTTTAAAAAGTTTGGAGTCATAATAATGCTGAATTTATACAATTTTTTCTCATTTTTAAGCTTAAAAAGGCAAAAAGTGATTTTTTGTACACAAATCACAATGTTGCCTGCCATGTAGCGACCCAGTGTATTTTTATTTTTGATTATTTATTGTGTCGTAATTAAATTATCGGAAGCGGTTTCGAATCATAATTTAGTACATTTGTTCCGGAAGAATTAATTACGATTAAATCAAGTAAGGTCATTTAAATTAAAATTGGGTCTAAGGATTAATTAATGGTTGGGAATACTAGTACTATAAATTATTAGAGCAAACAAGGCATAAGTGTGGGATTCTCTAGAGAAACCTAAGGGAAAAAAAAAAGGAGATTTCATCTCAGTTGAAGCTGAGATGCTTTTGGAGAAGCAGAGGAGAGATCGAGAGAGGTAGACTTCGAGAGAGAGAGAGAGAGAGAGATCACCACTTATAAGAGAGACCCAAAGGTCCCCCTTCCCCAGGACGCCTCTATCATCTTCTTTTTGATTTCTTCTCCCCTTCTTCATCCCGTTTTTCTTTCTTGTTGCTTCCATGGAATTCGTGGTAGCAGATTGGAGGAACAAATCAAGATAATAGGAGAAGGAAGCTAGAAACCCAAGTTCTTTTTCCTTGTTGCCGACCGCAGACTTCGCAGTCTTCTTCTTCTCTTCTGTTTTTGGTTTTCTCCATTGCATTGCTCCCATGGCCTAAACCCCATTGAGCTTCAGGAAACCGTGGACTCGCGTGAGAAACGAGGTAGTAAACCAACCCTAAAACCACTCTTAACCGCGGCTCTTCTCCATCCCCGGGTTGGGGCCGAAACTCCCTGTTTCATTTTTCTTGATTATTTGTTCTCCCATGAGAATGGATAAGAAGGGAGTGCTTAAAGGATTCAAGAGGATGGAAATTAGAGATTGAAAGCCATCGAAGAGATCCCTACACTACCACCGCCGACAGTAATTCCATCATCTCTGCCCCTGTTATTCTTTATTTTCCACGATTGAAAATTTGAGAGCATGGAGCAGTCCAGGTTTCGAAAAAAGGATCGGTTAGGCATCGTGATCGGAGGTTCTCAAGGATTAATCAACACTAAGAGGAGTCAGAAGCCAAGAAGGGTTGAACCGAGGTTCTCTAGGTTTGATAATTGAAGACGTTCTCTTGTTTTCATAAAATAATTAATGTGAACTCATAGAATTTAAATTGCATGGAGAAATTGGGATACCCAAGTGTAAATTGAGGTTAGAAAACTTAATGTTGTGTCAAAGTGGTGATTGAATCCATAGCTTGATGTCATTTTGGGTTATGAATCAATTAATTAAATCCTAAAACTTTTGAGAGCTTGATTTGCAAACATGGTGTGAATTAAAGAATAAATGAAGTAAATGTCTAATTAAATGAAGCAAGGTGATAAAATTTGAATCTAGCGATTTGTTGATTTAATAATCGTACGTTAGATGTACAATCTAATGGAGGAACTTGAGAGAAATAAGAAAGAACTTAGCAAAAGTGTGGCTTATAACCTTGATTCCATGTTAAATGAGAATTTACCACATATTAAATGTAGAAATTTAGAATGTTATAGTGGGCCTTGTGATTTAGTAGAATTTGAGTTTAAAATAGAATTTGTAACAAGGAAGCTGGTTTGAAGGTAGATGGGTAATAAAGCTTGATTAGGTGAATGTGAATCTTTGTTTGGGCAATATGAAACTAAGTGTTTAGAAAACCTATATCGGACTAGGTGGAACTTGTGTAATTCAGATTCTAAACAAAGAAAGATGAAACCAAAGATTGAATTGTGAAAATTGGATATTGAATGGAAAACTAACGTTTTAGAATTGACTATTATGTCAAATTGATTGTTGAATTGTTGAAACTCTAAACCTTTTAGAAACTTGAGTTTTAAAATTTGACCCTAACTCATGAATGGCTGTTCCCATGAAATTTGTGAGTTTTAGTGGTGTGTTTGAATATAGAAACCCAAAATGATGTCAAACTTGGCTTTTATCCTCAAAACTTCTATGCTTTTAAATGTTTTACTTATGGTGTTCGGGTATAATCCATGAATGGGTGAGTGGGTTTACATGTATCATTTCAGTAATATAATTGAATGGATAAGTGAGGATCGAACCTAAGAAATGTGAAACTTAAACTTAGTAACTTAGATTGATAATACGATTTTCGTTGGAGCCACATGATTTATTAACTTGTGATTTATAAGCTATATTGATATCTAATAAGAAAACTTAGAAAATTATGGGATGATTAATAGCATTAAATGTTGTGATTGAAACTTAGAGTAAAATGAGGCGAATTGAAGTTAAATGTAGATGAGAAACGGTGACGAACTTATATTCGAGAAATTTCATGTATAGTGGAAAATACAAATTTGACAAATATTGCTAAAAGAAATGATTGGAAAATCGATTTTGTGAAATTAAATTAAGGAGATGGACTCCCGATTTTTAATAAATCTTGATAGGGATAACCAAATATTGAACTAAAAATGGCTTAGTGTCGGGTGGCCTCCCGGTGTGTTCTTTTGGGAAACCAAAAATGGCTTGGTATTGGGTCGCCTCCCAGGGTGTTCCTTTGGGAAATTGAAAATGTCTGAGGTTGTGAACAAGTTGGGGTTGAACATCTCCACTGTGAAAAATCGAAAACTTGCGCAAGCTGGGTACTGTGTTCCCTCGAGTTAGTCCCCGTAAAACAGATTTGGGTACCGTGTTCCCTCGGGTGAGGTCCGTAAAATGGGTATTGTCGTGGTGAGTTATAGAGCTATTTTTTACCCAATGAATTCGCGTAGCCTATTAGGGGAATAAGGAGGGATTTTTATAAACTGCACCCGACGTCAGTTCAGTATTGGATTGATGAAATAAAATGTAATTGTGGATAATGAACTAATAAGCTGAAAACAAAGTTAATGGTTTTACAATAGACAAACGTTCGTTGGTATTCAATATCTTATCAAGAAGAAAATGAGAATGAAAGTGGGAACTAAAGAAAGATAAAGAGAAATTGTAAATAATGTCAATAGAAGAAAAGAAGAAAAATAAAAGAATGTCAACCATTTACTTGGACTGAATAATGAGCCTAATAAGAATGAGGAGATAGACAAAGAAATGAACAGTTTTTATAAAAAAGAATGTAAATCTAACTATTGGATAACTAAACAAAGAGATTGGAGATGAAAATGGGAAAGAACTTGAATGGAAAATGAAATGAAAAAGTGAATAAAGAACTAATGAATTGAAAGGAAAATTATCGATTTCATGATGAAAAAGGAGTGTATTAATAGTTGAAAACTAATTAAAGAGAAGATGAAAATGAAAATAAGAAATGAAGAAAGGAAATTGGAAAAAAAGAAAAAGTAACCAATGTAAAGCTAGTTCACTAACTGAAAGAGAAAAGTGTAATGAGTCTAGTCACAAGTTTTGAGAGTTAAGAAATTTAAAATGAAAGTATATATTATTATCTCTAAGTGTTCAACAAATTGAAATGTGTAAGTTATAAAACGAGAACGTAAAAGAATAATTAGAGATTGTTGCACAATGTTTTGCTCACGCACACCTCACAAATCATGTATTGCACTTTTATTAGTCTTATCCTACGAGTTTCGGCTAACGTATGTAAAATTACATTTTTTTCAGGTTCTAATGAAATGGACGAAGTACGAAATGAAGATTAATTATGGGTAGAATCACGATAGAGAAAGATGGACATTTATGTTTATGTTATGTTTGTAAATTCAAAACATTGCATTATTAGATTATAACTTGTACATATGTTGAGAGAATGTTGAAAGAATGTGAGAATTATTTATATGTAATGATATTTTGAGGAAAAGAAGAGTATATCATAGATGACTGTAATAATTATGAGAGATGAATTAAGTTTTAAAGGTATAATGCATGGTTGTGATGTATGTATGTTTCTGAATATTTATGGACTTCCATTTCATAAATAATTTTAACTGCAATTTGGGATTTGAAATCCAGGCGGTGCTTGTGCATATCTTGTTTGGGTTTGACAGGTTTACAAAAATTTGAGATAGTCCAAAAAATAGAAGAGATTCTGCCAAAAAATTTTAAAAATTATACATAGAATATTTTTGAAGTTTTAAGAAGGTTCTACCATAAGATTTGGTTTTATATGGAGAAGTCTCCTCGGTTATTCTGTAAAGATAAGTTATCGAGTAAGATTCACGTGCCTCGGGACCAGGGCGTGACAGAATGGTATCAGAGCTCTAGGTACAATACCTATGAGCTGTGGGTGACATTTTGTGATTCGTTTCATGATTATAGGCACCACTACATGGCATGAATTATGTACTTGCATGGCTTTGCGAATGAATTGTTTGCGCGTGATGTGTTTATGTGTGCGTAGAGGTTGAATCTTGGGAGTGATGCAAGTTGCCTTCGGGCGTCCAGTTAACTATTCTGGGGTTCAAAATAGAAAAGCGTGTGGCCGACGTTCTTTCTATGAGAAACTTGGATTAGTTACTCGGATTGGCGTGCCATTCTTAATGGTTCTCCTCGGTATGTGTTTGGTTGATGATGTGATATGCTTGAACTATGACTGATATGTTTATATGATGTTTGATTATTAAATTTTAAAGGGGGAAAATGAGTGACCTTTGGAAATAAAAGTTAGGCTGGATTTTATCTTAGTGGGTCTTACAAAAAATCATAGAGAGAGTGAGATTGTGGTTAAGATCGTGAGATAAGTTGTGAGACCCTGACCCATTTTCTTTTTCAGTGTTTTTTGACGCGCGTTTCCTGTTTATGTGATAGCATGTTTTTATATTCTTTTGAGGAATGATCGGGGTTAAATATATTTTCATGCAAGATAGGTTCCCGGGGCTGTGGGGTGTTGCGGTGTGAATTTAGAAAAATTCAAAAAAAAAGATATTTTGGAGACCTATAAATATCTGGAGTTAGATATTTTCAAAAGATATTTTCAAAACTTCTCCAGTAAGTTTCTTTTTTCTCTCTGTCACGCCCTAAACTCCAAGTCACGCGAAAAGCCACAGAACAACCACCAAGCCGTCCAAACAAAAGGGATTTAAAACTAGATGACCAAACAAGGCCAAAACTTTTGTAAAAACGTACTACCGAGGGTTTATTAATTTAAAAGAGTAACCGAAAGACTATAGTTACAGCCCCACAGCTAAGCCATTAAAAAAAACAAAGTACGTGTTTTGAATAAGAAAATCTTTTCATTTTAAAAGAAACTTTAGGCCGTTCCAAAATCTTCCTCGAAGCACAAAAATTTAAATGAAGCATAAATCATTTGAAAATCCCGTTTGTAAACCGTTGATCCCAACAATGAAAAACGTAGTATGAAACTACGGAAAACAACAATCGACCCAAGGTTTTCTCAAAAGCATTAAAACATGCATACATCCATAATCATAGTATACGATTTACAACATGTTACAAATAAACATGAAATATATACAATAGGTATAAGCTACCAATCAAGACAAAATAGACGTCTTGTCATCAGCCACCTCCGGGCACCATCGCGTTAACCTACAGGACCACGCTTACCTGAAAAAGATTTTACAGCAAAATCCCACACCGTGAGCTGAAGCTCAATAGGAAAAGGCAATAAAGCTGTAAAGCAGGAAATATACAATCACAAGCATACAGGACAAACCACAGGAGCCGAAAAGGTTTTCCCAGCCTAAAATCATAAGTTTTCCATTAGGCTAACACGAGTCTCAAAACGGTTTTATTTCATAAAACCACACATTTTCGTCCTCAAAACCATGCATATCATGTAGTGGGAGCTAACTCAACCCAAGCCAAAAGGATTTACATCATAAAATCCCAAGTTTTCCCATCAGACTCCCAAAACAGTTTTCCCTTTACAACCAAGTATTTAAACAATGCAAAACCACATTTTACAGTTGAAGAAAAACAGTAATCAAAACATCGTTCCCTCACAGAATGTACCATCATGGAAAAGAAGAAAGAGATCCTATGTACCGAATCCATCACAAGGGGACAGAGGTAGCAACTATAGACTGCTGTTCATTACCCTAATCTTGAACCACTTAAGGCCTGCTAGGTAATGACAAGTTCTATACGGAGCACCACGACGTAAAAGCTAACTTTACTAGCCCGACAACCCGAGGGAAAAGAACACCCAAACCGACCTTCTTTACGGGAACTACCCCGAAGGATAACAAATGTACCTACCCTGAGCACATTTATGGACTTTCACCGATGGCAACTCGTGCCAAATACACGTCATCCCGGTACATCTAGATAATCTTCTAAAAATAGTACCTTAGCTCAACTATGAAAACATTCCCTCAAAATAATACATTATACATGTATAAAGATCCATCCATCAACATGGAGATCAACAAAATATTTTCAAAATGTTTTTCCTCGTTTTCCACAAAACGTTTCAAAACATGAAACTCAACCCCGAAGGCGAGCTCCAAACCTCCAAAACACCAAGTGTTGAGATTTTTCACAAAACCACCATTTTTCAACAAAATTCACCGTTTTCAAGAAAACCCTAATACCACATGTCATACAGTACTATAAGTCAAGAAAAGAGAACAACATGCTTTCTATCAGAAAAACAAGGCTTAAACAGGAAATATGACATTTGATGCATTTTCTACCGACGAAAAAGCATACAATTACATATATCACCCTCATAACAGTAGTAGGTCTAGAATCCTACCTCGTTGGGTCAAAACCCAACGTCTCGAAAATTGAACCTCGACAAAACAAAAATCTGGCCAAATATATACGAATCCCTCGGCACCAACATCGAGGATCCACAGTCCGATCACTGAAAATTGAGCCCCGAGCCTTCAAAATCTAGAGGGAAGGCAGAGAAATGGGAGAGAGAGAAACCAGATCAAAAATTTCAAAATATCCCAAAATATCTCCACTCCTGCTTATAGAAACAACAAAAATTCTCACTCCAGTCGACTGAACCCCCCACTCCAGTCGACTGAACAGCCGACTGGAAACACGAAAAACATCCACCGCCTTGGTTCAGTCGACCGAACACCCTAGTTCAGTCGACCGAACTAGAAAAACTTGGTTCAGTCGACTGGGCCAACCCCTCCAGTCGACCGAACCACAGGGAAGTGTGTTTTTTTTGCCTAAAAACTGATTTTCAAACCTTAAGCCAAATCAAACAAGCCTCAATGGAATCTGAACACACGCCAAAGATGTACCTAACACCTTACGAAGGTTACGAGATAACTCAAACACTTAATCATTCCAAAATGAATCGGGTCGGGGTCTCACAACTCTCCCCCTCTTAAAGGAATTTCGTCCCCGAAATTCAACACTGAAACTTAAACCAAACATCAGCCCGTCAATCATCAACAACCTCTGGTGCAAACCCAACAACACTGTTCACAGCAAAAATGCCCTGGCAACGCTGTACAACAGCAGACATGCCTCAGCAACTGAAACCCCAAAAATTATCGTCATAAAACTAATACACAACCATCATCACGCAAGGTAAACTTGGCGTGAAGAATCAACCACCATACAGACTGATCCTGCAACAAGCTCCACTGACACCATCATCGTCTAGGAGATAGCTATGAAACAGAGGATCAAGATCCGGCTCACGCTGCCAAACCTCAAAACACAACTCTCGCCGAACTCAAACCATTTCGACAGCAAACGCAAAGCAAGGGACCAATTCACCAAGGTACCTGATCTCAAACATGTTCTATGCTCGAACACGGAGACTATCACTCTTGTCTTCATTGCTACATACTGACTCAATCACATCTCACCGTGCTCCCCAAGGACCATCTCCACAAGTCCAAATACAAGACGTCAAGCCCTGACATCGGTCACACGAAGTCACACACACTGCACACAAACTTTACTCAAGTCCTGATGATCACCAAATGACCATCGACTTTGATACCACATCATCACCCTACCGATGCAAATATCTCCATTACTGATGTTGTCATGACACCGATCCACGAGCAACAACATAACACCCAATTCCAAAGATAAGCTCACCAGAGAGAAGTTCACTTAACTCACCTGGAGCACCCAAGAATAACTCTCAGCAAACCCCCAAACCTTCCTCCTCTACTCAAACTTCCATCAGGAACCACAATTCTCACCTAGGAGAAACATCAAGTGGCATACCAGTGTCCCAGACAAGGTTTCACACAACCAAAAATTGATCTGGCATCTTAGTCACAAAGTCACCTGACTCCATCGAGTCACTCGACCAAACACGTCATGTAGACAGAACATCTCATTGGTATCCAACAACCTATATCATCCAAATCATAACTCTTGTGCAACAGCACGTCACTGCACATCTCAACGTCGTACCATCAGATCACTGATACCAAAACTGCAGACCAATCTCATGTCAAACATGGTCGCTATCATCAGACAAAGCAACAAAAGACTATCATCTAACATCAAAATACACCTAACACATACAACAAACCTTTAGGTCCACAATAGAAAACTATTCGGGCCCAAGAAACCAACCAAGACTTGCATCTTACACTTAACAATTTCCTCACATCTAGACCTCATCGCAGCACTTCCGTTCCCAACCAAACAATCGCGTCGGTCCGAACAGGCCACGCCA
Source organism: Heliamphora pulchella (assembly GCA_032270985.1). NCBI lineage: Eukaryota > Viridiplantae > Streptophyta > Magnoliopsida > Ericales > Sarraceniaceae > Heliamphora > Heliamphora pulchella. The sequence goes on along the minus strand of JAULJZ010155800.1, from coordinate 19,736 downwards.
ACCAAGGCTTCTCCAACATCATACTCTCAAAACCACCATTCAAACAAACAATAGTTATGCCGAAGTATAACACTTACCATAGTCGACAACCACTCCTCGACTCCAAGAACTCTAAGTAGTTCCAAGTCCCAAACAGGACCCAAGCCAGACTCACAAAAGTCTACGCAAAAACCCACCATACACATATCACCGCCGCACTGTTCTGATAAACCCCCGCTCCGCCAAGCGCTAGAAACACAACCATACACACACAACAGTCAATGATCCTCAATTGATCCCTGCAAAAGAACTTTACGTCTCAACATCAACTCCCTTGTCGACAAGAATCATCACAAGCACTCCTGTGTACCAACCGAACCTCACATGGATCACAATCCAAATGGTTCAACCATCCATTGAAACCACAAAGGATTAGTCCAACCATCACCCAATCACAGCGATACAAGTTCCTGAGTCACAACTCCAAGGGTCATACACTGGTATAGATCCACTGAGATTCCACAGTCTCATAACACAACCAAAACCTCAACCAATTAAGAACCTAGCATCTCTATCCAACCGAGATGAAATAACTCACACCAGACAATCGTCTACAAGAAAACTCTCTCTCCCTTCCATCCAAAGGAAAGAAAAAAATCCAACAAGAAACCATGACCCTACCTCAGTGTACTGGGAGTACTCCTCAACACTTAGCCTCTAAGAACTCTGTAAGTCCTACCTCGAGGCCGCATCGACAATCACACAGCTACTGTCAACCACGATCACGATACTTAGATCATCCGCTACACCAAGCTCTCAACGCTCAGACCTCATTCACACACGTGAACACCATCCATCCGCATACCTGGCACAACACATATCATTGCACCCAAAACCTCACTTCACAAGGTTGCGCTACACAACCTAACTCCTACTAGGCAAACCACGATCACGTCACAGCCTCGAGCTCACTGTGTAAGGCACAACATCAAACAAAGGGAACCCAATTCTGAGACCTTTCATTTAGAGTTACTAATAACTCCAACAACCATGCAGACACCTTCTGCACTTTCGCTCTCAAAGCACACATCGATCATAGGCATTGTACCCAACAATTTCTCACCTATTACCCCAGGCAGCCAAACCACACGGCCCATTGATGAACCTCATCACTCCACACTTCGTTCCCATGGGTAAACAACATACTCATCTCTAAACCTAAGGTGGAACACAAACAACCTCAAGACATCTCATACCCAAGATGCGTCATCTCAGCACTTAGCCAACCACATGAACCATGCACGGTTCCCAAACACGATGTCCTACTCATTAAGATATCGACCAAACCACTGACCTGCCTTCCCATAGGAACCTCACAAAACTGATACTCATCGCAGGAGCCCTTACATTCCCATACAGCTATAACCCGTGCTCTTCCCAGCATAACTGCAATTCATACTTGTCCCACATCTATAAGCTCACTCACTCAAAACTCAATTTTTCAAACCTCAAAAGGTATACAACGTCTAAGGTCATCAGACTACCAACAACATCTTGCTGACCACCATCGATATCCTGACTACCAAGAAATATCTCCAGAACCACACGGTCTGCCATTTCAACATACGCTCGGCCAAGGATCTCTATGCTCCCATCCACTATGTTCCCGTCTATATCCCGTTCCGAGTACACGGCTCAAGACATAGCATGGATCACGGCGTATCTAATCCGCCACATGGCCAGAACGACGTATACCAAGACGTCGAAGGGATGTCGCTATCCCTAACCAATCACATCGACAGATTTCCCAGGGTCTCCGACACCCCATCACCTCAACTCACAAGGTCAACCATAACACAACTCCGACATCCACTAGCCTACTCTCGAGGGGAGCTAGTTACTATAACCAATCCACCAACTAGGCTTCATCTGCACCTGAATAAACGCTGCTCGTACTAACACCTAATAGATACCAACCGAGGCCAACCTCACATGACTGAACCCAACTCATTGATGAGTTCTAAAACATACCAAGCGATAGACGCTCACCCATAACCCTACTTCTGTAACTGATAGCAACCGAGTCGCATAACCAAGACCCAAACCACAGTCTCGTCGTCTCTAAGGGTGTATCAGTCGTATATGAAGAAAGCATGAAACACGACAACCTAAAGTCGATCTATCACGTTATTTTTACCACATACCACATAATCATGCTAGCACATAGTCACGACGATCATGCAGACACAACACCGATACCGAGCAGAACCAACAATAATGACACGTCACTTTGGATAACCTACTTAGATCCCCTGCTAAAAATCGCGTCCATGAAATGCGGTTCGAAGTTGGCTCCCAAGTTTGTTAGTCCAAACGCCCGAAGGCAAGACAAATCAATTCTATGGTCTAACCTCCATGCTCACATATACCCGACAGCAACATGCTCATATTCCAAACACAAGCAACCAAGCACACGCACATCCTCACAAGGTAACACACCCTCTTCCCACGGCTCATAGGTATTTGAACCTAGAGCTCTGATACCAAGTTGTCACGCCCCAAACACCGGGTCACACGAAAAGCTACAGAACAACCACCAAACCGTCCAAACAAAAGGGATTTAAAACCAGATGACCAAATAAGGCCAAAACCTTTATAAAAATATACTACCGAGCGTTTATTGATTTAAAAGAGTAGCCAAAAGACTACAGTTATAGCCCCACAGCTAAGCCTTTAAAAAAAAAAACAAAGTACGTGTTTTGAATAAGAAAATCTTTTCGTTTTAAAAGAAGCTTAGGCCGTTCCAAAATCTTCCTCGAAGCACAAAAGTTTAAATCAAGGATAAATCATTTCAAAATCTCATTTGTAAACCGTTGATCCCAACAATGAAAAACGTAGTATGAAACTACGAAAAATAACAATCGACCCAAGGTTTTCTCGAAAGCATTAAAATGTGCATACATCCATAATCATAGTATACGATTTACAACATGTTACAGATAAACATGAAACATATACAACAGGTATAAGCTACCAATCAAGACAAAATAGATGTCTTGTCATCAGCCACCTCCGGGCACCACCGGGTCAACCTATAGGACCACGCTTACCTGAAAAAGATTTTACAGTAAAATCCCACACCGTGAGCCGAAGCTCAATAGGAAAAGACAATAAAGCTGTAAAGTAGAAAAGATGCAATCACAAGCATACGGGCCCAACCACAGGAGCTAAAACGGTTTTCCCAACCCAAAATCATAAGTTTTCCATCAGGCTAACACGAGCTTCAAAATGGTTTTATTTCATAAAACCCCACATTTTCGTCCTCAAAACCATGTATATTATGTAGTGGGAGCTAACTCAACCACAAGACAAAAGGTTTTACATCATAAAATCCCACGTTTTCCCATCAGACTCCCAAAATAGATTTTCCTTCACAACCAGGCGTTTCAACAATACAAAATCACATTTTACAGTTGAAGGAAAACAGTAATCAAAATATCATTCCCTCACGGAATGTACCATCGCGTAAAAGAAGAAAGAGATCCTATGTACCGAATTCATCCCAAGGGGACAGAGGTAGCAACTATAGACTCCTGTCCATTACCCTAGTCTTGAACCACTTAAGGCCTGCTAGGTAATGACAAGTTCTATACGGAGCACCACGACGTCAAAGCACACTTTACGGGCCCGACAACCCGAGGGAAAAGAGCACCCAAACCAACCTTCTTTACGGGAACTACCCCGAAGGATAACAAAGGTACCTACACTGCGCACGTTTTTGGACTTTCACCGAGGGCAACTCGTGCCAAATACACGTCATCCCGGTACATCTAGATAATCTTATAAAAATAGTACCTTAGCTCAACTACGAAAACATTTTCTCAAAATAATTCATTATACATGTATATAGATCCATCCATCAACATGGAGATCAACAAAACATTTTCAAAATATTTTTCCCCATTTTCCACAAAACGTTTCAAAACTTGAGACTCAACCCCGAAGGCGAGCTCCAAACCTCCAAAACACCAAGTGTTGAGATTTTTCTCAGAACCACCATTTTTCAACAAAATCCACCTTTTTCAAGAAAACCCTAATATCACATGTCATACAGTACTATAAGCCAAGAAAAGAGAACAACATGCTTTCTATCAGAAAAACAAGGCTTAAACAGGAAATATGACATTTGATGCATTTTCTACCGATGAAAAAGCATACAATTACATATATCACCCTCATAACAGCAGTAGGTCTAGAATCCTACCTCGTTGGGTCAAAATCCGACATCTCAAAAATTGAACCTCGACGAAACAAAAATCTGATTGGATATATACGTAGCCCGCGGCACCAACATCGAGGATCCACAGTCCGATCACTAAAAATTGAGCACCGGACCTTCAAAATCTATAGTGAAGGCAGTGAAATGGGAGAGAGAAACCAGATCAGAAATTTCAAAATATCCCAAAATATCTCCACGCCTGCTATTTATAGAAAAAACCAAAAATCCTTTGTTCAGTCGACTGGACCCCCCACTCCAGTCGACTAAATAGCTTACTGGAAACACGAAAAACATCCACCGCCTTGGTTCAATCGACCGAACACCCTAGTTCAGTCGACTAAACTAGAAAAACTTGGTTAAGTCGATTGGGCCAACCCCTCCAGTCGACCGAACCTCAGGGCAGTGTGTTTTTCTGCGTAAAAATTTATTTTCCAACCTTAATCCAAATAAAACAAGCCTCAATGGCACCCGAACACACGCCAAAGATGTACCTAACACCTTCCGAAGGTTACGAGATAACTCGAACATTTAATCATTCCAAAATGAATCGAGTCGGGGTCTCACACTCTCTGCCTTCTCTCTAAGTTCTTGGGGGCCCGGGGCTCGATTTCTGACGATCAGACAATGGATCCTTACTTTTAGCACAGTGGGCTACGCGTTCATCCAGACGAAATTCCATTCTGGCGAGGCTCGGTTTTACACGTGGTTCGAGGCATCAAGTTTTTAACTCAACGAGATAGGATCTTAGACTTCCATGTCTTATAAGGGTGCTACATGTAATCGGGTGTGTTTTTAACGATTAGATTGCTGTAAATCTGATTTTGAATCAAGTTGGATTTTTGGGTTTAAAAATCATTTTTTGGCGATTTCGGTGGATGGAATCATGTTTCGGGTGTTCCTTTTGAGGGTTTTGTGTGAGGCTTGGGAGTGTGGATGTCTGAGGGTGTTGGATAGGAGTTTGGAGGCATCGATTCAAGATTTTAGAGGCAAAAATCGTGGCTTAAAAATAGTTACCAAGGGAGGTCAGTCGACTGGATCTTGGTTCTTGGGGTTTAGTCGACTAGATCTGGGGGTCAGTCGATTGATTTGTTTCTGTTTGGGGTTCAGTCGACTGGACATAGGTCAGTCGACTGAAATGTTTCTGGTTTGGGTTTTTCATGCTTTCTAGCATGTTTTCAGTTGACGGGGCATGGAGGCCAGTCGACTGGGGTCCTATGTGGGCGTTTGGTGTTTATTTTGGTGGTTTTGGTTGGGTTCTTGGTTTCTGACTAGTTTTCAATGGTATTCAATTGATTAGTTATGGGATTAATTGATTGAAATACTATTGGATTCTTTTCGGGGTTCGATTGGTTGTGTGGTGGCTTTGGGAGTCATGTCGTGGCTTCGAGTGTTGGTTTAGATGCAGTCCTCAGGGGTGACGTGCATGGCTAGATGTGGGCTATTGGGGCACAGTTGTGTGCATCGTGGTTAGATGTGGGGCGTGTTTGGGCCCGTGGAACCTTTGAGGAAAAGGTGATGTTTCGTGACCTCAAGGTTTGAGGGGTTTAGCGTTGGCCTTTGGGTTAGGCTGGGTTCTGTGAGTTGTTGGTTGTTCCTGTGAGTGGATGTTGGTTTGTTTTGACGGGTTGCGTCGTGATGTATTGTTATACATGGTTATGTGCATTTATAACTATTTGTTTATGTATGAATTATGTAAGTAGATTACATGGTTTTGGTATCGCTATGTGTAACGTGGTTTATGCTTTAAAACTCAAAGGTTTTATAGGCATGGTTATGTGGAATATGCGGAATGGATGCATGTACTGCATGTTGCATGGGTTGCAGGTGTTGTGTGAGTCGCATGTGTAGCATGTGACGTGTTTTGTGAAACGTAGTGATAGTACATGATTTTATGCATTTAAATCCTGTTTAGGTTATGCATAGGTGTATGGAATGTGATGGTTGAACATATGGTTCTGTGAATGTTAACCCTGGTTAACTAGGCATGTGTTGGGGCTGCGGTCCCTCGGTGAAAGTTCGTAAAGGTGTATGCGGTAGGGCTGAGGTCCTTCGGTTAAGCACCAAGAAGGTACCTTTGTTGGGGCTGAGGTCCTTCGGCGTGAGGCCGAGAAGGTGGTTTCGTTCGGGCAGCGGTCCTTTAGGGAGAGGCCGAAAAGACGTGTGTATTGGGGCCGAGGTCCCTCGGTGAGAGGCCGAAAAGGTGCATTGACGGGGCTGCGGTCCCTCAGCTTCAGCCCGAGAAGATACATGGATTGCATGAATTGCATTGTGGGACAGATATACTAGTTTTCAAATTATTTTTAAGTGTCATGTGAATCGCGATCTAAAAACTATTTTCAAACTATTTTTAGAGCACCTATGAGTGAGTCAAAATTTGTTTTAAAGGCTTGAAAGAGAGTCCAAAACTGCACCTCGTTTTCCCTAGTATGTTTAGCTTATATTGCATGTGTTGTCTAGTTTCTGCTGAGCTTTGGCTCACGGTGTGGGATTTGATTTTCTTGAGGTACCTACCAGTCACGCAGGTTGATCTGGAGGTGCTAGAGTGGTGGAAGAGCTGTAGTCTTCCTTTTTGTTCTTTCTATTACATGTATGTTGTAACATGTTTTTCCAGTGTTGGAACCGTGTAATGTATATCGTTTGGCGATTATATAAAATGCATGTCATTTTTATATTGAGAGTGTGTTCTCGGGATGGTTGTTTGTCGGTGTTTCACGTGACCCAAAGTGTGGAGCGTGACATAAACCGTGGGAATGTTGAAGGATCGTGGTTAAGATGTGAACTACAAGAAATATGAATTTGACAACTCTTTGTCACAGAAACCTCTTAGAGCCAAATCAATTTGCCTAGGTTGAGACATGAAGTCTTGTTGATGCATACAGAGAGCTTTCTTGAAAAGATGTTTAACATTCAGCTATAAGACGTTGAAGGAGGTTAAGAGTTTGAGAACGAATATCGGGTATTGTGTAAGAACCCAAGCCCATTGGTCACAATATGCGATTGAGTATAAATAGGTGTGAAGATTAAGAGTTTGAGAACGAATATCGGGAGGCCATGGTATGCAAGTAGTGTGCAGGGTATCTTTTTGAGTTTAATGAAATAAGTTATGGCATACGAATTGAGATGACGAAGGAAATACTGCTTTGCATGATAAATTCTAAGAATGATCTTTTTGACCATCGGGTAATGTTGTATTTAAATGATTGTGATTGTGGAAAAAGTGTTGTCGAGAAAAATATAGCTCAGTAGAAAAGATAAGAATCAGCCTAAAGGATATTGTTATTGAATTCTTGATTAAGTATAGGGGACAACCAAAACTTTAAATTTCGTGTTACCTTCTTAGTCACATTAGTACCAAAAAGGTTCTTTCTCTGGACTTGAAAATAAATATACAAAGGATTTGTGAGAAATGTCAAGGGTGTCACGCCCCAAAACCTGGGGTCATGTGAAAATCCACCAAATACCAGTTTTATAAAAATAAGTTTTCATACATTCAAATCCACCAGTTGAAATCAAATGAAAACCCAACATGTATCTCTCTTAAACAGTAAGCATCCTGTATATCATGCATAAGTATATTGCCCAGAGGTGTACAAATGTGGCTTCAAACAGGCATACTAAAAGGAAAACTAGCAAAGTGTTCCACCATCACAGGCACCACTAGATCAACTCCTCGTGATCATCAACCTCGAAACCTGAAAATAGTTTTACAAAAAAATCCCACACCGTGAGCCAAAGTCCATAGAAATAGACTATAAAGCTATAAAGCTATAAAGCAGGATATGCAATCATTTGGTGGGAGCTAACTCAACCACAAGTAAAACCATGCATTATAACTAATGCAAATAACAATTAAAGAAAACTACAGTCAAAACGTTGCTTTTCACTCGGATCACACAACCGAGGAAAAAGAAAATATATTTTCCACTTGGAACACACAAACCATCGAGGAAAATAAACCGATAAAACAGCATGCTCCACTCGGGCCACACAGCCGAGGAGAAAGATAAAATGAATTCTATGTACCGACTTCGTCACAAGAGGACAGATGTAGCAACTACAGACTCCTGCACCATTACCCAATCCCTACACATCATAAGACCGGTTAGGTAAATGCAAGTTCTATACGATGCCACTATAACGTAAAAGCATAATTTACGGGCCCAAAACTCGAGGGTACAAAGCTCCCAACTGCTTAATTTACGGGGACTAGCTCGAAGGTACACAGCACCTACTCTGCGTACATTTTTGGACTTAAATCGAGGGCAACTCGTGTCAAATACCCGCTATCCCGGTACATCTAGAGAATCTTTTTACAAAATCAAAACATTTTCACGTTTATATAAAGATCCATCCATCAACATGGAGATCAAACAAAACATGTAAAAACATGAGTTTCAAAGCTATACAACATAAGTATAAAAATGAGATGCAATCCATCTACCATGGACATCAACAGGTATGTAAAAACAAACTTTTATCAAAATGTTTTCAAGGTTGAGCCCCAACCCCAAGGGTCAGCTCCAAACCCCCAAAGGAAAACATATTTTCCAATGTTTTCGTAAAAACTCCTTTTATAATCATTCCTTTTCCCAAAATAACCACCAAACCATCCAAGTAACCACCAAACGCAAACACAGCACCCAGTCGACTGAAAAACACTCTACAAAAAGGGAATCAAAACAGAAGCAATTTAAGTCGACTGACCTCCCAGGTCGAGTCGACTGAACGCCCAAAATGATGATCCAGTCGACTGATATCATGATCCAGTTGACTAATCCTAACCAAAAAATGTTTTAAGCTACGGTTTTTACCTCCAAGCCTCAAATCAAGCCTCCAAACACCCATCAAACACCCTCGGACATCCAAACGCCCAAGTCTTACACCAAAACCTTGAAAGGAAATTCTCGAAACACATTTCCATCCACTGTAAACGACGGAAAACAATTTTAAGCTAAAAACCCGATTTACCTAAACATAAATCACTTTTTTCATGCGTTTTTAAAAGGTGAAACAACATATAATTACATATAGCACCCTTAAACATCTATACAGGCTAGAATCCTACCTCGGTGAGTTAAAAACTTGACGCCTCAATCCATGTGCAAAATTGAGCTTCGTCGGAATGAAATTCTGTCAGGATGGATGCGTAGAGCACGATACCTATAACAAGGATCGACTGTTGGTCCATCAAAAACCAAGCCCCTGACCCCTGAGAAGTTAGAGAGAAGGAAGAGAGAAAAAGGAGGAAACTTAGTCGTTATGTTTTGAAAATATCTTTTGAAAATATCTAACTCCGGATATTTATAGGCCTCCAAAATATCTTTTTTTTTAATTTTTAAAATTCGCACCCTGACTCCCTGCAGCCTCTGAGAACAACCTCGCATGCTTATTTAAACCAAAACATGCATCAAAACGCATATAAGCATATTAAAGTGAAAACGTCAAAACGTGTTAAAAAAACACCGAATATGCATATATATCAAAATGAAACGGTACAGGGTCTCACAAAGGGACTATTAGAAAGAAAAGTGTTCTTTTGGGCAACCCTGTAGTTACATGGAACACGTTAAGTGGTGTGACTCCCCGAATCTCAAGAGCATCTTGAGCAACAATTAACTAATAGGGCTGCGAAACTTAAATAGCGATAATACACATACAAGCCAAAAAGAAAAATACGTAGAGTTATATAGTACAGACCCAAATAAAAATCTTTTCGAAGTACATTAAATAATACAATAAACAGGTAGATAACCGCAAAATTGGTACTACGTGGCCGAGGAAGGCTGGGATGAAAGCGTGAAACTCTTAATCAAGGCTCTACTCCCGTGTCAATATACTCATCAATAAGCTCTTCTAGCTTTTCGAAACCTGGCATGGAATGCTATAGAAACTCACACCAATATATAAATATTTTCAAGTAACAGGTCAAAACACGACAGATAAAAATAGCAGGTTAATCATGATAGTGATTATGATGAGCAATGATGCAACCAATTTAATTTTCTAATCCAATTTAAACTTAAGTTATTCTAGATTCTCCCAACAATGATGAACCATCCTAAAACCCCATTATCCCAACCACACTGATCAAGTCTACTGACTGACAAAGCGCGTTCCTTAAGCTGTGGGATGACTACGTAGCGGACTAAGTGTCATGTCGGATCATCACTGATGGCAAGGGCGCAACACTCAGACTCTCGACTCTCAGGTCAAGGTTAAACGCGGGATCGCAAAATCTAACTCCTATTATTACGCCACCCGAACTGCCTTCACCAAAATACAAATATTCTAATTAGGGCATATAGCCAATATCACAATATTCCAATCAGGGTATATACCAATATCACAATATTTTAAAATATCCAAATTTTTAAATATTCTAATTCTATCAATCACGGTATCAACTATAAGGTTCAATTTTCATTCTTTTCTTAAAATAAAATGGTGAACCCCGTAAAATCCACACAATGATGACATGTCACAATAATTTAGACTAAACATACAATTTAAAATTTACCTACACATTGCATGAATTATATGGCATATGAATAATATGCACAAATTTTGTAAACAATAATTTAAACACAAGTTTGCACAAATAACTTAGGCCAATGACATATCACATGCATGTATGGAATTTAACTATGATTACATGCAAGTGTCCAATCATCATAAGCACTTAAAAGACTTTAAATAGCATCACCAACTTAATAAATCAACTCAAATATGGCATAAAGTTAAGAACTTAACAAAACAACCTATAACACTTAGGCACATTTACATTCAATCAAGAAGAGTGCAGACTTTTACTACTGTCCAATAGGGTTTTAAAATAGTTAAACTTGCAAATAAATTCTAAAAATTGGTAAGAAGTATATTCGGGATGTTCTGGACAATTTTCATGTTGAACACTTTTCTGGATGTGGCCTCTAAGACCTCGGTTGTTGCAAAACAAAATTGTGTGACTGTGTAAAGATTTATTACAAGAATAGTGGTGAGATTTTCAATGGCTTTAAAAAATGAAAAGGGGAATTTGGACTCATTGAGTGATTTTTAAAATTTGTACAGAGGTATATCTATTAGTTATGAAGCTCTGAGAGTTGGCTCGCATTAAAATCATTTTTCTTTAATTTGTTAAAAATCGTCTATCAAACAGTGTCTAGATTCGACACACTTTGGGAGAATCAGTGTCATTTTCTTTACACCCATGAAAATGGGTTGATTTTAGTGGGGTTAGAAAGATAAGACATTTATCTATCAAACCACATAAAAATCATATCAAGAGATTTCTTCTATAGTAAATTTCATGGATTCAAAGTGGTCTATCCAAACAGCCATTTTAACCCAATTTACTTCTCTATTTTTAAAAAACTGAGAAAATAGATTTGGATCTCAAAGAATTTTGTGCATGTAAATAATATATCCATAAAACTACAGTAAGAATTTTAGAAATTTTTTATGAGTCTAGATCCACAATAAAATTCAAGAAAAATCAAGTTTTTGATGAAAACCTCTCTGGACAAATTCGAGGAGTAAATAGACATGAGTTTTTCTTGGCTCTTGGGCTCATATCCTTTGCATGCATAGCTATATCTCTTATGTATATGATTTATACATGATCTATATATCATGTACATGGATGAAAATCAAAAGAATGTGGTGGATGGTGAGAAAAGAGAGAATGAACTAAAAATATGCCTCAAAACCATATCTCATGAGTTTGAGTATTGATCTTGGGTTTTGGTGGGATTAGGAGATGAGAAGAGACTTGTAAATAAAAAATAAATGTATAAAAATGTTGTGTCTACCTTGAATATGGGGCTGAAGTTGTTGGAGATGAAGAAGCTTAAACAAAAACACCAAAAAGATGGGCTCAAAGTGCAAGAACCAAGACTAGAACTTCTTCTCTCCTTCTTCTCTTCTTTTTCTTTCTCTATATCTCTCTCTATATCACTCTTAATCTCAATTTTTTTTATTTTTTGTAGAGAGGAAAGAAAAAGGTTGATTTTGTACTGAATTAGTAGTGGGAAAGCCATCACGAAGGTGTAAGGTTGGGTGGTGGTTCTACTATATGATTTTACATGTAAAAATAACATAATGTAATAAAATAATGGATTGAGTGTGGGAGTATCTATAATGGCTAGCCATGGTGATGTTTGGCTCCAAGATTTGAAATTTTATTATATTATAATGATTTATTTAAGTTTGCATGATATATTTATATTACGTTGTTCAAGAAAAGTATCTAAAAATTAATTTAATGTATATTTTTAAGTATGATAATTATAGTTTGGAATTATTATTATAATTTTAAGTGTTGTACTCAAATTTTATATTTTAGTTTAATTATAGCATTATTTTATTGAGGTGGTTGGGCCAAAATTTGGTATATGTATAATTTTGTAACTTGGTGTATATTTTTAATTATTTTTATGTTAGTTTTAATTTAATTTGAGAAATTTAAGTTTCAAAACTCAATTTCATATTTTTGCATTATTTTTATCACTATTTAATTTATTATGTTTTGTATTAAGTCTCTTTTTAAATTAATATACAAGTTGGTATTAAATTATACTATTTTATTGGGTTGTGTGCTTTTGAATAAAATATTAAGGTTTTTATAGAGATTTGTATGTTTGTATATATATATACTAAAGTTACTTTTGGGTCTTACTTGTTTTACACTCTAGAGTTTGCTTATTAGTATTATTATTAATCTTGAGATTGTTGTAGAGATTTTTTTTGAAATATATATATATATACGTACATATGCACCAATACTCATATATATATTAAATTACTTTTGTCTTTTGATTATTATTATCAGCATAAAGTAACTTTTACTTTTGTTCTTCGAATATTTTATTAGATTGTAGGAGAAATATGTAAAAGATTATACATAAATATCTTCTTACATGTTTATATACACTACACACACACACACACACACACACACACACACACATATATATATATATATATATATATATATATATATAAAGAATAAAGTTTTTTTTTTACCCTCTTTTTTTTAATTGAGGTTAATGTTGTAGGGATTTAATATTTTGTTGATTATTATATTATTATATAAGTTTAATTATTTATTAATTATTATATTAGGTGTATTATAGAGATTCTTTTATTATATGTATATAGATATTTGTGTATATAATAAGTTTGTATTGGAGATTGTGATTGTGTTGTAAAGATTTAACATTATTGATTGTGTTGTAGAGATCATTTTATATATATATATATATATATACTTGTATATATAAAATTTTATTGGAAAATGTGTGTGAGTTGATGGTAGGATTATTATTTTGTAATTTAACATTTTATATACATTATTATTTTAAAGATTATGATTGCTATTATTTTTAACATTTATTATATCATTTGATTATTTGTTTATCCTCTATTATTCTTATTATTTAATACTATTTTTTTTGCAAGTCTTGAAAATATAATTATCTTTTTCTTGAAAGTTAAAATTTTATTTGATTTGATTTGAGATATTGTATTTTATCTTATTAAAATAAAGTTGGCACATACTCCTAGGTGATCTCACACACATGACATATATGTATCTAACATATATTTATATATATTAATTAATGTTGGTTGTAGAGAATTATGGGTGAGAAATATTCCAGAAATAGTGTGTAATTATTGATACAAGAGTTTTAGGAACTCTTTGGTGTAATATGGATAGGGATTTAAGTGTCTTCTTATAGCAATGATAACTTACTATGAACTTTGGTATGTCTTAGGATGAAAGTATAGTTATCTTAAAGACTTGGGGTCGAAGTGTGATTATTGAAAGTCACGAAATTTAGGCCTTTGAGTATAATTTTCTTTTTCACGTTGGGGCTTGGGTTTGATTTTCTTATTCTTTGGATTTGGGAGTCGGGTTTTGCTGTAATAGGACAACACATATAGATTGTTGGGCTTGAAAGGTTATGAGGTCAGGTCAGCATTTCTTAAGAAGGGTTTGGGGCTCGGAGTATCATTTATAAGATTAGGTCTTTAGGGTTTTGAGTTAGTGTTCTTAGAGTAACTTAATGATCTTCGAGATTAGAGGGTTGTCTTTTTGTTTTAGGATTTTTGATTCTCGGGGTCTGATTCTTAGGTTTTGATCATGTTAAGATTTTAGTCTTACTATGACCTAATATGTTATCGGTTTACCGTCACTAATCATATGATTTAGAACTGGGTCCTTACAAGTGAGGGTAATGAAGTTGATGGTTTTAAATGAATGAGCAGCCTAGAAATTAAGTATGCCGAGTGATCAACTCTTGATGATGAGAGTTAATAATGTGAGATGTGATGAAATAGGGTAATATTCTTAGAATGGAAATTATAGGAGATTAATCGAAAGACTATTGGTTCCGAGAACTAGGGTTGAATTTTAGTAACGAAATTCCCCATCGGGTTGTAGCGACCTGGTATGTTTTTATTTTTTATTATTTATTGTGAGGTAATGTAGCGATTCGGACCCTTGTTATTTTTGAAATATTAATATAAACATATGTGTTGTGCCTAGTGGAGATATTTGGAAGTGCAAATTGTGCGTGAAAATTTATTTTGGGTTTTTATGCATTCATTCATGATGGTTAAGAGTGAAATTACACAAAAAGAACGTAGTTGGATGACATATTGTGGATGTATGGTTTAGTGTAGCTTTAGTTAGGTTCGTCTCCCAGCGTTGACCGCTTGAGCGGTGGGGGGTCCGCTCGAGCAGACTGCTGCGGATCTGGTGTTTTTAAAAGGCTATGTGGGGCTTTTTCCTTCCATTCTTTCCATCTCTCTCTCTCTCTCTCTAGATTGTGAGCAAGGGTTAGGGCTTGAGTTTGAGAGTTGTTTGGAGTCTCTTTGAGTGAGTTTTCTTGGCTTTCTCTCGGTGGCTCAAGTATTGGAGACCTGAGCTTGGCGTTGGAGAAGTTTTTCTCACCGTGCGGTTGAAGATTCTCGTAGATGGAGCTTGTTTGAGGCTTTCTATTGTGGATCTAGCATCCCTAAGGTAGGATCTGAGACTTTCTTAGAACACTTTTGTGATATGTGTTGTGTTTTCCTAAGTCGTGAACACAAAAGCATGAAATATATGATTTCAAAGCCCTAAATTGAAATTTAATGATAATGAGAGTTTAAATTTGAATCTATGAGAGATTTAAAATGCTTCTATCTTGACAATGTCGTTTATGGGGATTAAATGTCAAAAATGAGAAACTAGGGTTTGGGAGTTGAGCTAATATTATGAAAATTGGGGGTTTTGGGTTTAAAGGATCGATGCGATGAAATTGATGAAATTGTTGATAAAATTGAGTATTTTCATGACCTATTGTAACTTCCTTTCATAAATCTAAGTGATACATGTGGGTGTAAAGCATATATTGTGGGTTTTATTGAATAAAACCAATGTTTGGAAATTTGGAATTAATGTGAGTAGTTAATTGGGATTTGAATTCTAAAATAACAAAATTGTGAATGATGGAAATATATAATGATGTAGGTTTGGTGAGAGGACCTTTAGGGTTGGACTCGCGTGTGTATATGAGATGGGTTTGGTGAGAGGAACCCTTGGGGTTGGACAATCTCCTACTTATACTCAAAATCATACTGCCATACATTTGACTCACATACACTCTACATGACTATCAAAAGTCTTAGCCGGTAAGCTCTTTGTAAAAGGATCTGCAAGGTTGTCTCCTGATACAATTTTGGTCACAGCAACATCACCGTACAATTTCTCGTATCAAGTGATATTTACGCTCAATGTGTTTGCCTTTTTCTTGGACCCTTGGCTCCTTCGAGTTTGTAATCGCTTCGCTATTATCACAGTAAAGTGTAATAGCTAACAGAACGGAAGGTACCACATGTAGATTTCATAGGAAGTTCCTAAGCCAAATGGCATCCTGACTGCTGCAGAAGCTACCACATACTCGGCCTCCATGGTGGAATCAGCAATGCAGAACTACTTGACACTCCTCCAACTTGTAGCTCCAAATCCTAAAGTAAACACATATCCTGAGGTAGACTTACAGGAATCCCTGTCAGACTGGAAATCTGAGTCTGTGTAGCCCAAAGGTACTAAAATGTCTTCCTGGTAAACTAACATATAATCCTTAGTCCTTTTCAAGTACTTGATTATATTCTTTACCGCAGTCCAATGCTCCTACCTTGGGTTAGACTGATATCCGCTAACTATGTCAATAGCAAAGTAGATGTCGGGTCTAGTGCAAAGCATAGCATACATGAGGCTTCCTACTACCGAAGCATAAGGAACTGTCTTCATCTTCTCTATCTCATCAGGTGTCTTAGGACACTGATCCTTGGATAGAGTGATTCCATGCCTGAAAGGGAGAAAGCCTTTCTTGGAATCCTGCATGCTAAAACAAGTAAGGATATCATCAATATATTTTTCTTGTGATAAAGCTCAACATACTTTGTTTTCAATCTCGCACAAGCTTGATCCCAAGGATGTAACTGGCTTCTCCCAAGTCCTTCATATTAAAATATCCAGATAACCAAACTTTAATCGTAGATAATTTCCCCACATCATTTTCGATGAGCAAGATATCATCTACATAAAGTACTAGGAAGATCACCACACTTCTGTCACACTTCTTGTACACACATGACTCATCTGGATTTTGATCAAAATCACAAGACTTAATGGCTTGATCAAACTAAGTGTTCCAAGACCTCGATACCTGCTTAAGTCCATAAATGGATCTCTTAAGCTCACACAACATGTGTTCCTGGCCCTTTGCAATGAATCCGTCTAGTTGTATCATATATATACATTCGTTAAGACTTCCGTTAAGGAAAGCTATCTTGACTTCCATTTTCCAGATTTCGTAATCGAAATAAGTGGCAATGGATAAGAGAATCCAGATAGACTTAAGCATGTCTACCGACAAAAAGGTTTTCTCATAATCGATCTCTTCTTTCTAATTGAACCTTTTAGCAACAAGCCTAATTTTAAAGGTTTCAATCTTCCCAAATGCTCCTCTCTTCCTCCTATAGATCCACTTGCATCCAATAGTTTTTATCCCTTCGGGTGGTTCTACAAGTTCCCAGACCTGATTGGAATACATAGATTCCATCTCTGAATTCATATTCCTTTACCAAAGATCTGCATCTTTGTCTTGAAGTGCTTCATTGTAGTTACAGGGCTCGGTGTCTAGTTCTGCCAAAATTTTATCGAAAGACTCTCCCAAGAACATATACCAGTCAGGTTGATGAACAACCCTCCCACTACGACGAGGCACTACCTGTATTTGTGTGCTAGCAGTAACACGCTGTGTAGAATCAGAACCCAGTGCATCAACACCCTGTTCTTGATTTGCACATGTCCCGATAATCCTCCCACTACGATGAAGTAATGGGATATCAGTAACTTGTTCTTCTGTTCTACTGGTATTTTTTCTTAGTTCTTCGAGAACAATATTGCTTTTAGGCTTGTGATCTATAATATAATTCTCTTTCAAGAATTGGGCATTGGTGTTAACAATGACCTTATGATTCTTAGGATTATAATATAGACCACCCTTCGTTCACTTGGGATACCCTACAAAGAAACAAACATCTATCCTCGATTCCAACTTACCCCGCTCCCTTTCAACACATGTGCTGGACACCCCCAAATTCAAATGTGTTTCAGACTAGGCTTACGCCCGGTTCACAATTCTGTGGGAGTAGAAGGTACTGACTTAGAAGGTACCAAGTTCAGAATGTAAGCCGTTGTCTCTAAAGCGAGTCCCCAAAACGAATCGGATAAACTTGAATAACTCATCATGGACTTACCATTTGCATAAGTCCTATTCCTTCTTTCTGCTACACCATTCTGCTGTGGAGTGCCAGGTGCAGTTAACTGAGATGTAATCCCCTCTGATGACAAGTAGTCCTTAAACTCTCTAAAGATGTATTTTTCACCACAGTCGGATCGTAGTGATTTGATACTTTTACGCAGACGCTTCTCCGTCTCTGCCATGAATTCTTTGAATTTCTCAAAGCATTCAAACTTACAGTACATTAGGTAATGTATTCATACCATGAGTAGTCATCAATAAAACTGACGAAGTACTCAAAGCCACCTCTAGTCCAGATTGTCATAGGACCACACACATCAAAATGAACCAGCTTCAACGGTTCTTTAACTCTATAGCCTTTGGCCAAAAGGGACCTCTTGGTCATCTTACCCTCTAAGAAAGATTCACAGGCTAAAAGTGTCTCCACTTCCAATAAACTCAAAAGTCCATCTGCTACAAATCTATTTAACCTTTTCAGATTAATATGACCCAAGCGTAAATGCCAAAGAAACGTTTGGTTCATTAAAAAAGAAAACTTTCTCTTAAATGGTAATACAGATATATTATTCAGTTCAGTCAGTTGCAGTGTATAAGAGATTGGAGTAATAATATAAAGATCATCCACCAATGTACCAGAACAGATAACCCGTTTACTATCCTTAATAACCTTATAGTTATTAAAATAAATCAAATATCCGTCTTTAACCAATCCAGAAATGGAAACTAAGTTCCTTCGAATGGCAGGTACATAAAGACAATCTCTCAATATTAAAATCCGATCTCTACTAAAATTGAGAGTAGCATCTCCTACTGCAACTGCTGTTACCTTTGTATTATTACCTATATGCCGGTAAAACTCCCCATCACTATGTTGTCGGGTTTCCTGGAACCCCTGCAATGAATTGCAGACATGATAAGTGGCTCCCGTATCTACACACCAGGTACCGGTAGATAACACCGCTAAACATGTTTTCACAACCAGTGAACAAAAATTACCCTATTTGTTCTACCTCCTGAGAAATACTGGACATAGCTTTTTCCAGTGTCGGGTCTGATTGCATTGAAAATATCTGCCATTCGATTTTTTCACACCAGTCTGTGGCCCACTAACTACCTTAGAAATCGTGTCTCTTTATTTTTGAATATTTTTCTTCTTCATGCCCTTCGGTCCAGAGGAAGAATATTTTTCAGAAACAAACACATTTCTTGGTATTGAAGAAATACCATTTGTAGTTAAAACTATATCCAAGTTACATTTCCTGGTAACAAAATTCAGCCCCATTAATTTGTTTTCTTTGAGTATTAAAGCGAGTGGATTGAAAGCCATTTTCATCCCGAGAATCACATAATTAAAAAAAACGTTTATTATGATGAGCAAAATTTTGAATTTATTTTAATTTGGTTCTCTCTACCATTTTAAAATGGGTAAATTACACTTACACCCTCTGTATTTAAGGATTATATCACTGTCACCCCCTCTATTTTTTGAAATATCACTGCACCCCTTTACTTTTTTAAAATTGTAACACTTAGATCTAAATTAATTTTTCGTTAACGGAAAACACTATTTCAACAGTGTTTTCACTGTTTTTTTATTTTTTTATTTTTTTAATTACAAAATCTTATTTAAAATTTTATAATTAAAAAATAAAAAATTACTAAAT
>JAULJZ010155791.1:0-28474 GCA_032270985.1 Heliamphora pulchella | reverse complement strand
CCAGCTGTTAGCATTCTTTTCCAACGTAATAAGAGTAATAATCAAGTATGTTTATAAACTTTTTTACATATAAAAAAATAAAATAAAAAATACATGGCCGCTTTTTATAGAATATAACATCATATAAAAAAATAGCACACAAGATAAAAAGATATTCAGTCACACCAAATCAATTCCAGTTACCACTTAAAATCTAAATTCCAGCAAACCGTGTTTATTGTTTATCCATTTCAATCTCCATCTCGATCTGGAATCATCTTGAATCTCAATCGACCCCGACGACAGGCAGACCCATCGACGTCGACGACGACGACTGGAAGACCCATCGTCGACGACAACGACAACGATGACGACGACTGGAAGACCCATCGATGACGACGACGACTGGAAGATTTCTGGTCAGTTCAACTCCTTGCGATTTGGTTTAACTTCCTTGATTCATGTTAGTCGCTATCTTTGGTGCGATTTCTGGTAACCCTGGGCCGTATCGGCTGTAATGGCCATTACAGGTCGATACTCCATTGATATCCTTTACGTAACAAGAGTAAAGGTCGATATGCATGGGATTCTTTGTAAAGCCGTTACAGAGCAGCGAAACGGAATTACTACTCCAAGATACCGTTACGTAACGGCTGTTCCGTTATGTAAAGATCGTTATTTAGAATCTTGGAGCTGATGCACTAGGATATTTTTACAGGGAGGTATGAGTGGGGAGCTTAAGCATCATTTGGGGAACTGAGATATTGTTTTTCCTTGAATGCCAGTAGGCCCAGTACGATGTCCAGGTATTAGGAGGCTTGTGGGTTTTTAAATCAGTTTTTTTTTAGTAAATCTCCATAAATGGTTAGGGAGATTTACTAATGAACAGATTGTCTATGAGTGCAGTGATCACCTTAGTTGCACGATTCTCCTAATGTGGTGGTGAATTTGTTTTCAAACCTCGCTCTCGCGCTCCAATATAAGAATCTTGTAAGAATCTCGCTCCAATCGAAAAAGAACATTGTTCCCGCTCCCAATCAAGATAAAACCTCCCAGACATATAGATTTCTAAAAAACCAAAATAAAAGTGAGGAAATAAAAGAAAATCTATATAATTAATAAGATTATATAATAAAATTAACTTAAATACATTTTAGTACTTTATAGTAACATAATATTTATTTATATATACAAAAAATAATTTATATTTAACACTAATTTATAATTTTTATTCTTATTTTAACATTTATAACAATTAAATAAAAAATATTTTGTAGAATATGTAAATTATATAAACGCTCCCATGGCGTGCTCCCAACCTTAGACTCTTCTGTATGGCATAGCTTCCCTGCTCTCGTTCCCGCTCCTGCTCCTGCTCCCGCTTCGTGCAACTAAGGTGATCGCTTGTAATACTTGGTTTTTTAATTTTATTTATTTCTTGATAATATTATTTTCTTTAACTATTTTTATGTGTGCTTAATTAATTACTCGTTAATTGATTATATTTTTTTTTTACTGAGGATTTGAATAATTCTTTTTGCCATTATTCTTTTTAGTGCTTTGAATATATTATCTCAATGGTGATCTGCCCCCCTTAGTGAGTGTGTCCCGCATGCAATTATGTGTGGACTATCATGAATTTGTAAGACTTGGAAATACTTGAACCATACACAATTATTTTCTTCAATTAATTTTATGTTGATGGGACAACTCCTAATTTTATTTTCTTTTTCATTTTTGTTTCGACCTTACTGGGATATAAATATAATATATACCGATATGCAAAAATTTTATATCTAATTAACTATACACTAGGGGTTTGTTTAATTGTTCGGAAATAAATTGACGAATGTAGAGTACTGTCGGATATACAAGTGGATATAAATTACGAAAGATATAATTTGGGATATGTATTATTGTGCATTACTATATACTTTGTTTGTTTAGAAGTAGATATGAGTGGATAATATATATAAATCTGTAAGTATAAAGATGAGTTTTTATATTTACCCCAAATGACATATTATATTTTCAAAGCTTAGCCTCGCATATTTTTAAAGAGAATAAAAACTACCATGCTTTGTTAGAATCTCATAAATTTCTTTCTGGCTTATTTTATTAACTATTAACAAATTGTATATTTAAAATATCAGGCTCAATTCATGGAATTTAATATAAAATGGTAATTTCATGGAAGTTCTAGTTTGGGTGCAAATAAAAATGCTACAAATTTGAGATCATCTAAAAAAAAACACAAAAAAAGCCAACCATGCGGCATTACTTATGTAGTGTTACAATAAATAAAAAATTCCCATACACATTAAGTGAGTTGTTATAATTATTTGTCTTTAATTTAATTAACAAAGTTGAGACAATATTTTTTACTATTTTCTGTTCTAGTGATTGGGCTTTAGCCCCATTTTTTGTAAAAAACAAATAAAGAAAGAAAAGAGAAGAGCATTGTCTTCTTGCACGGAAAGAGAAGAAGACAAACTGGGTTTGGACAAAATATAGATTATTTGTACCTCATACCCCCAAGTTATATATCCTTGGATATAGCACTTGCTAGGAATTTAGGATATTATGTCCACGTTATTTTACCTCCCCAAACACCATATATATAAACCCACAGGATATTATCTTCATTTCCATCAACCAAGTCCCCCAAACAAACAGTCCCTAGTGGTAGAGACCAAATCGAACCTTAGTTTAATCAAACTTTAGTTAGTTTAACTCAATGTAGGTTACTTGATCCAACCCTAGTCACTTTTTCTTTCATTTTCTAATTTTCCCTCTCTTTTAGGACATCATAGAGCACTAGTAAAATGCCTATATAAATTCCCCAAGCTGAAGCCTCATTTAGCTGGCCACAGTAGAGTGAGGAAGAGAGGGAGAGAAGAATGGAGAAAGAGAGCAAGAGAGGAAGAGAAGAAGAAAGAAAGAGAGGGAGAAAAGGAGGCAGAGTAGGGGCTGCCATCTCCAAGTCGTGGAGGCCCTCCATTAGAGTGTAGCAAGCTCTTTGAGGCTTGGGGGTTGTTAAATCAGGTATTCACTTGTAATACCAGGTTTTTTATTTTATTTATTTCTAGATTATAATGTTTTCTTTAGTTATTCTTATATGTGCTTAATTAATATTACTCGCTAATTGATTGTATTTTCATCTTACTGAGAGTTTGAATAATTCCTTTTACCATTATTCTTTTTAGTACTTTGTTTATATTATTTTAATGAAGGCCTGCCCCTCCTTAGTGAGTGTGTCCCACATTCTATCATGTGAGGACTATTGACTTAACCTTCCAAAATGATATTGTTTTTCAAATAATATTATTATCTTGATGGGACAACTCTTCACTTTATTCTTCTTTCATTTCTTTTCTTCCTTGCTAGGATATAATCTATAACTACAACCTTATATCTATACACTAGTGGTAGAGACCTAACCCAACCTTAGTTTAAACAAGCTTTAGTGAGTTTAACAGCCTAGGTTACTTGACCCAACCCTAATCACCTTTTCTTTTCTTTTTTCCCCCTCTTTTATGACATAACTGAGCACTAAGCAAAATGCCTACATAAATTCCCCAAGCTTCGTTTGGCTGGCCACACTAGAGTGAGGAAGAGAGGGAGAAAAAATGGAGATAGTGAGGAAGAGAAGAAGAAAGAAAGAGAGCAAGAAAAGGAGGGAGAGTAGGGGCCACCATCTCAGCACATCCAAGTCCCGAAGGCCCTCCATTGGAGTGGAGCAAATGCTTTGATGTCTCTAGAAAATGAGAAAGAAGCTTAGCACTTGGGTAACCTAAACGTTAATACCCTAGCACTTCATGTTTTGGAATGGACGTTTTGAAACATAGTACACTTTCATTCCAAAACAAAAAACTTAAGAGTTCCAAAATGATCCTCCAAATCTTTCTTAGTTATTTCCTTAACAGTGTTCGTATAAGAAAACATCAAACATAATAAACTGAAACCTATAAAAAGTAGAGCTTTGGCAAGACAAAATGTAAAAAATTTGATTGTAACGCATCTTAGAAATGTGTTTTATATAAGTAATTTGAAAAATAATACTCTTATCTTATTGGATGCTTATAATTTGAAATGAGTGCATCCTAATATAATTTATAGAAGCCTACTCCTATCGTACCACAATTTAGTGCATGTGGCGTATTGCGCTCTTGTTTCCATTCCTCTTACCAGAATGATGTGTTCTAGCTTAGCACCACTGTAAACCACCTTGCTCATCTTACTCAATACCTACTGTAAGATTTAGAACTCTAGCCTCCACTTTTTTTCTTTTAGATGTAAACTCAGATTAGGATTTCTGTAACTATATTAATGTGTATATAATTCTTGCACGTGGGTATTGATGAGATTTCATGGCTTGAAATGCTTCGATAATGGCCTGTCACTTGCTAGAATTCACTGTCTTGATATGTAGTTTCATCCACCACTTGCATGTTGTTTTTGTGAGCTTCTCTTGACTTGAATAGTCTAATGTGATTACATTCATGCATGCCTTGTAAGGATGCAAAATGGGTTGCATGCATGTTATAAGCTTAAAAATGATTTTTTTGTGATTATATAGTAAGCTGCTCAAAAATCTATATATAATACATTGACTTTGAACACTTTGACAGAGAGGGCAAAATTCATTATTTTCAAAAGCCCCTTTTTTGCTCACGCTATTGATAGATCAAGGGCCCTCTTGCCGTCTTTTCAGTGACTCATAGGGCTTTCCTTAGCTCAACCTTTTTGGTTCTTGAAAATGGTCGCCATCTCTCTCAGTACTGGAATGATTATCCATGCAAATCTTGCCTGATGGGTCTACATCCATTCTTTGGGTTCTGTTAGCTTCCCCGACATTCTTGTAATTGTCACCTATAATCCGCGCAAGTTTGTCTCCACCCTCCTGAGTGGACGAGAAAAAAAGGATTTGTCAGAGCAACAATATCTTTGGACTGTGGCTTCATTCAGGAATCTATTGCATAGATACTTTTTTTTTTGGATTTTATCTCACCATTTAACTCCCTTAAATAAATTTTCAAATGCACCAACACACATAGTGCACAATAACAAATATAACATGAAAACACATATTACAAGATTTGAATGCAAGACTCATGAAATCAGAGCTCTGATACCATGTTAAGTCACCAATCGTTCTAAAAGTTTAAGTTGTTAGAAAATGGGCCTAACAATGTATATCAAGCTATCTAACAATGGCATGTTGCATTTTTTCTAAAATGTGACATTCTAACCTCTTTTTTGAGACATTCTGGACACATATCTTTCTACGAAAATCATTTTGATGCAAGATCAATGGCCCATAAAGCTTAAGATGATAAGGATAAAATCTGGAGGGTCCATAATCTTTTGCTTGATAATTCTATGACTTTCATAATTTTCTTTCTTACAGTTTAGATTTCTGGACAGATTACTCTTTTTCAAGTTTACTGTGATTATTTGATCTTAAGTCCATAAATATAATAAATATATGATCTACAGTGGTGCATGTTGATTTAATGATGTTTATATGTTTGTTAATGTAATAACTAATAATGTTTCATCCATGCATGCCTTACTCTTTATCATTAGCTCGGATTGTCATGGGTTGGGTTTAATGAACAAAGGTTCACAGTGGTTTAATAATGGGATTACCAGTCTCTTGTGCCCAGAGCCCTTAGTAAATCTTGATCTTGTAGAAATGATGTCGCAGATCCTAAGACAGACGACTTGGAATCCTACCCTCCTCTTATTGGTGGACTCCTCTTATTGGTGGACTCCTCTTATTGGTGGGTTGACTTAGCGGACCGCAAGCAATATTTAGTCGTGGGTTAGCTTAGCAGGGTGCTAGTTCTGTTTTTGGAAAGTTGGGTTTGCCGGAGGGCTGAAGTACATAACTTAGTGGCGGCCAAATTTTAACGGAGCGCAAGTACTACTTAGTGATGGTTCAACCTTCGCAGAGTGTCTTGTGGGTAGAGCCCTTAGTTAATCTTGTAAATATGATGTCACAGACCCTAAGACAGCACAATTTGGAATCCTACCCCCCTCTTATTGGTGGGTTGACTTAGCGGAGCGCCAATAATATTTAGTCGCGGGTTAGCTTAGCCAATGTGCTAGTACTGCTTTTGGCAAGTTGGGCTTCGCATAGGGCTAAGTACGTAACTTAGTGGCGGCCAAACATTAGTGGACCGTAAGTACTAGTTAGTGTTTAATGGAGTGCAAGTACTAGTTAGTGGGGGTTGAACCTTAGCAGAGCACTTGAACTGCTTGTGGTGGCGTGAACTTTTCTCGAGCTTTTGTACCCTTAGTGGCAGGAAAAAACAACTGATTGAGTAGGTAATTCAGTGGCTGGTTAATTCCTGCAGATCCTAAGAGGTATGGATTGACTGCAGTCAATGGCTGGTAAGAGTGGTTACTCTGTGGAGGATGCCTAAGAGTTGTTATACTGATAACTTACCTGTGTAATCTTTCGGCTTTATATCTTTTCACGCTCCTTTTGCATATTTTAGTTTCTTGCCAAATGTGTTTTGTACTGTACTTGAATTGAGAATTAGGTGGGCTATCGGGATTCTATGCTCTAATTGTTCTAATATGGGGGACAGAATAGGATGTGGGGGACTGTGGTTGACTTAGCCTGTGGTTGGAGACTTTGTAGTTCTTTTGTTGTATTGGTGCTTAATTACTATTTTTCTGCTGCGTTGTATTAAGAGATTAAGGTTAACTTTAATATTTTTGGTTTGTAATATTGGAAAGGTATTATATAATCAGAATGCCTGTAGGATTTCTGATAGGTTTATTCCTTATTTTTATTATAATATGATGTTCCATAGTTTGGGGAGTCGCATCACTAGTTACGGGAACAAAGTGTTGTGATTAGGGTAGTTCTCAAGTGACTGTCTTATGGTGTTAATTTGTGAAAATGCGGTAGGAAAGTTCAGGATTCTGCGGCAGTAGATGTTTTAGTGGCTGATCTATGAGATTTCTAGGACTTGGAAGATTACATGTTAAATCATGTCATGGGTTTCTAACAGGTAGCTTGGACACTTCATTTCTGCTGAAGGGGATTTGAAGCGTTGGAGTGCCTCAAAAGTTGCAAGTGTGCAAGGAGGTGAGAGAAACAGTGGGAGATCTTAACACTAAAACTTGGTTAGCAAGGTATGAACCTGTTAGAGATGATAGATGGAATATTTGGATCTTAGTTGCACAAAGCAGGAGGAGCGGGAGTGAGAGCTTGATCGGGGGAGGGGAAGTGAGGATATGTAGAAGAGTCTAAAGTTGGCGGCACTTATGGGAGCGTCGATATATTTTATAATATTATAAAAAATATTTTTTTACTAAGTTGTAACATATGTTAAAAAAATGAATAAATATTGTAAATTATTGTCAAATACAATTTTTTTTTGTATATATAAATAAATATTATGTAAACATGAAGTAATACAATACATTTGAGTTAATTTTATTATATAATCTTATAAATTTTAATAGATTTTCTCTTATTTTGTAACTTTTCTTTTGTTTATTTGGGGTTTATATGTTTGAGAGGCTCCATCCTAATTAAGAACGAGGTTCTTTGTTGATGGGACAAATTCTTACAAAATTCTTATTTTGGAGTGCAGGAATGAGGCTTGGAAACGGATTTGTCATCCGAGTAGGAAGATCCTGCAACTAAGATTTGGATGTTCCTAAGCCCAGTGGCAGGAATGAGTGTAAATCTCATAAAGGAGAATTATTTGGTGCATGACCCCTTTTAATGTGGTGTTTCGAAATCTGAGCTCCTTCAGTGATGTAGACTGGAGTTGGCTGATTCTCATTTATTATTATTTTTTGTTAACGGAAGAATCCCTCAAGGCAAGACTTTTGGGACCCACTGCTGAGGAAAAAACCTCCAAATACTTGTAATCACCTGCAAACCATAACTATCACCACTTTCGGCAAGAGTCGAATACAAGATTTGTAATACTCCAACCCTTCACATGGCAACGATATTATCTGTTTTGGGCAAAACTCTCACGGTTTTGTTCTTTCCAGAGGATCACCTATTCTTGCATTGCTTTCGCCCAAACACACTTAACTGCGGAGTTCTGCTAGGGTCTCTACTACTTGAGAAAATGTCTCGTTGTTGTATAAGGGTTCAAAGTTTTTCCTTTATAGCTCAGGAACTCCTTCTCCCTTTCCGATGTGGGATACCAGGATATCACAATCCACCCCCCTTAGGGCTGCACGTTCCTGTGCAATTCCCTGCCAGTTTCGGTAGCCTGCCAGTCCTTTATCGACCCGCCCACTCAGTAGCCCGCCCACATGTCACGCGAGACGACAGGGGCCACACTCAGAGGTGAGGGGAGTCGGCTCTAATACCATTTGTAACATCTCGATCCTTCACATGGCAACGATATTGTCTGCTTTAGGCAAAAGTTCTCATGGTTTTGTTCTTTTCAGGGGGTTACCTATCCTTACATTGCTCCCACCCAAGCACGTTTAACTGTGAGTTCTGCTAGAGTCTCTACCATTTGGGAAAAGGCCTCATTATTGTATAAGGGTCCAATATTTTTCCTTTATAGCCCAAGAACTCCTCCTTTTTCGATGTGGGATTCCAGGATATCACACGATCTCTTGGTTTATGATTGGTTCTAGTAATGACCTTAAAATATTCACCTCTCTTGGCGAGTTGATTCTTAATTTGAATAACAAGTTTTCAGACAATTTGGTTTCGCAGAGAAATTAACCCTTGTCTTGATTTTCTTTCTTTTTTTTTTGGGGCGGTTTGGGGAGATTTTATAAAAATAAAGGGTTTAGGGATTGAGCGCATTGGTGCTTCTTAACTAAAATTATCTCTAATTGACAAAAAAAGAAAAATCATTATCTATGTACTAATGGTTGTTATTTTCCGTATAGGCTTAGTTCTGCCATCAAAACCCATGGCGAAGAAGAAGAGAAAACTGGAATCTTAGTACAACCATCGCCCCCCCACCACCCAAAAAGAAAAAAAGAAGAAAAAAAAATCGGTTCTTTGCATCTGTAATCATTTCTCATTTTATGTAGAGAAAACCAGGCACATGCAGAAGATACATCCAGACTTGCAAGGCTACTACTGCTATTAGCTGATAGTTGGGAAAGATTTGAAAATTTCTTTTTCTATCTTATTTTTGTTACTGTATCTCTGTGAATATTACTGCCTACTTGTAATTTCGTAGTCTTATCGTTCAACAACGATGTGCACGTCATGATTCATGATGCTTTTCGTCTGACAAATGCAGAACTTGGAGCCTTCTGTTGAGTTTGACACTGTTGCGAACAAAAAGCAGCAACACGAAATTAATGTTGGTAAGATGCTCCAAATCCACACACTCTCTGTCTTCTTCCCAAAATAATTATTAGTGAAAAAAAGAGAAAAGAAGGAAAACCAGGTAGCATCTTCGATCAATCATTCAATTGTTTGTCTAGTAAAGGGGTTTACTGAAGTGAACTTTATCGCGAAACGCAGCAATTTCAAATTCATTTGGCTTCGGTGGACACAACTCTGTTGTGGCCTTCTCTGCATTCAAGCCGTGATTGCTCTTGTCCACATTCATGTAGTCGTCAGAGGAATCGTGCTTGTTCGAGGATTAATTAATACAAAGTTTTCAAAGCTATTACTGTCTTTCTGCAAGTTGCTGCGTTTGCACCGTGAGCTTTTGTAGTTTCTTTATATGTAATGATTTTGAGTTTGGAACTCTTTAACTTTCTTTGGTCCTTTTTATTTTTAGGTGTATCTGAATCTGTTTAAGGAATGTTGAATAAAATTTTGTTGCTTTGAATAATATTGTTGGGGATTGGGTTTCTTGTCTTCAGCTTAATGACCCCCAATGGCGCTTGTGCTACTTTTTGGTGAGATTTTTCTCTTTGATTACTTATTCTTTATTCAGGCTCAATCTAAGCATTATTTATTTAGGGAATGTTTTGGCTAACTATTCTCTTCTGTTTTAGGATTTGATTTATTATTTTTCTCCATAATCCTAGGTTGTGTTTGGTTCAATGGAATGATGATTGGAATGGAGTGAACATTTCCTCAAAATACTCATTCTTATGGTCGGTTTTTGCCGCAAAAGTAATTGGTGTTCTAGGGATTAATCGCGATACGTGTAATTTGATTTGGACACTGAGAAAGTAATTGAATGCACATTCTATTAGAAATTTCCATACACTAATTCACAGGAATGAACATTTTAATAGGGGATAAGGATTGACTATTTCATTTGTTCACTATAAACATGTTCTAATATTTTATTACAATACAGTTCTATTTTATAAATCACATTTCAAAACTTATTATTCTCTCTCGTATATGAATACTAATGTTAAAACTCGTGCGTTGGACATTTATTCGGTTTATTTGCTCGGCTCAATATGCGTGTGTGTGTATATATATATATATATCATGAATAATATAAATTTAAAGAAAAATTATTTGTTAATACAAAAATTGTAACTATATTAATATTACAATCATTACTTATTTATAATTTTACAAAGTAATTTGCACTTTTTATAAATAAACAAATCGTGATTACACATAATAATAATGACTGTATTTGTGTAAATAATTTTATAGCATTATTTTTTGTAAATTCTTTGTTTGGAATAATGACTTGTGTATTTATTTTATGTCATTAATGTTTTTCGTTGAATATTTAATGGTTTAGTTCAATTATTATTCTTTTTTTTTATTTTTTCCATTGAGACAAGTTGAAAAATTTATTTGTTTCGTAAAATATGTCAAACTTAATAAAGGATAATTTGTTTTATTTTATTTATTTTTAGTAATTTTTTAATTATTTAGTCAAATTATTATATGATATTATTTTTAGTGAACTTTTTCATTGTTTATTTTTTAATTTACATCTCAAAAAATAATTTAGGTTGAAATATATAAAAGATTTGAAAGAAACAAAAATAAGCCAAAATTAAGTAAATAGAGCTAACCTTTCGCCATTCTATATTCTCTATTAAAAAAATGTGTGGTTAAAAAGTTAAAAAACATTCAAACAAAAAGGTAGAACACACTAAAAGTACAAACAACATAAAATATATAAAAAAAAATTCATTTTATAGACACTAAAAAGTCGAAATAGCAAAGAAATAATATGCACAATTTATACTTTATTAGAATTGAAATGACTGAAATTGTAGAACTGCATTTGTATTTAATGTAATTGTGCAGTGGTCGAGATTCATCGAAATATTATTTTATTAGCAATGATTACAAGTCTAAACTAACTCAATTAAAAAATAAAATTTGTAAGAACATTTCAAGGGCAAGTGAGGAACTAAATGACAAAAAATAACCCCAAGAATGAGCAGTAAAAATCAAACTTATTTCAAATGAATTTTGAATTTAAAAATTAAGAAAATATTAAAAAATAGAACTCATTTTATTAGTAAAAAAATGGAGGGCAAAAAAGGAATAGAAAAGTGACCCATACGGGAATAGTGAAGGAGGATAGTGAATCTTATATTATAGTGCTAGTGTCATACCTCGTGCGCGTTGTATGTTTGTTTGAAATTTTTTAGTCGGGCCTATTATGTGGATTTGTATATAAATGTTATGAATTTAAAAAAATATTATTTATAAATACAAATATTTTAACTATATTGAAATTATCACCATCATTCATTTATAATTTCATCAAGTAATTTTTTACTATTTACAAGGAAATAAATCTTGAGTACACAATATAATATTTAAAGTATTTTACAACAGAAAACCGAATACTGTATTTCTGCATAATTTATAGCTATAAATTTTATAAATCTCTTGTTTAGGATAATGACTTATTTGTTTATTTGATTTTATCAATTTTCATTTTTATTGATTTTTTGTGATTTAGTCCAATTATCTTTTTTTTTTTCATGAAAAACTTGTTTTGCCATAGAAATATCTTAAAAAAACTCAATAAAGGATAATTTATTTGATTTGATTTGAATTTTGTTTTTAGTGATTTTCATTATTTATTAAAATTATTGTTTATTTTTTGTAAATTATTTCATTGTTAAGCGGAAACATTATATTTCTAAAAATTTTAGCCCAAAAAGTATTCAGGTCAAAATACATAAAAAGTATAAAGAAAACAAAAATAATAGAAAATATTTCAATAAAAAAGTAGAATATACCGAGTGAAATAACAGCACAAAATGTTAAAATAATAAAACCCATTCTATAAATAGTAAAAAGTCAATAAAGTAAAAAAATATACAAAAATAAAATTTGAAAGTTTGGCCAAAATAGTTAATTGCATACAATTTGCATTGTACTAGAATTAAAAGGGACTTAGAATGGTAGAATTACATTTGTATTTAATACATGCGATTGTGTTGTGCTCAAGATTTTTACCCAAGTATGATTTTTATTAGTATTGTTTTGAAGTTTAAACTCACCCAACTAAAAAACAAAAATGCAAAAGTACAAAGGATAAAAAAACTAAATGATAAAAAATAACTAAAGAAATAAATAGTAAAAAGTAAGCTTTTTAAATTAAAAATCAAAAGAAAATGTTCAAATAAAACTCATCACTCGTTCTTATATTATAGAATATAGATATGCATATATAGTGAGAAAATTAAGGTTCTTATGAGATATTTATAAAAAAAAAAATATAATTTTTACAAAATTATTTGTCGTACAGTGACTTCATTCTCATGATAAAATTTTGTATTTTAAATGTGAATGTGAAATAGTAAACGACATTATTATAAATAATTAGCTTGTCTTTTAAGTCACTTAACCCAAAAAAAATTCGTATGGTGAATTTTTATGGTGAGTCACTTTTTATAAATGACTTTAAGCCAAATAACAACTATTCTAAATTGCATAATTATTCATTATTTTATTTTTTTAATTTTACATTATTTTATATTCAACATAAACCTTGTTTGATAGGTCTAGATGAGTAGGTCTTAAATATATAATTTTTATAAAAAAAATTAAAATTATAACATTATTAATAAAGTTGTTATAAAACTTGGTAAATGGTAAGTGAAAGCAAAGAAGGCAAAGAGTATAAAGTCAGTAAACCTTAAAGTTGACAAACAAGACAATAGTATTTTTTTTTTAAAAAAAATTTAAATCAACAAACATTAAGCTTAGCTTAAAATAACTCACTAAACAAAGGCCCAATATTAGAGCTTTCTTATCGTTTAAGACATCTTTTTGTGATTAATAAATTTACAAAGTTCTCTTTTCTCAAATTATTTGTTCTATTGAATTAACAAAAATTTTGATGTCTTTAATTAATTTTGTTTTTTCTATAGGTTTAAAGAGTGATTTTAGGTCGACTTATTTATGGGATATATGTGCCAAGTGTTAATATCCACCTCCATATGATGTGTTTGTTTTCTCAAGTTGACTAGGATATTCGGAGGAAGTTTATATGATCGGATTACATATACCATAGGGGGTCGTTTGTTTACGGTATATGTTGGTGGGATTGAATAATATATTCGTTGAGCCTCGCATGTCTACCGTTTGGTTGGACAGATAACGTTGGATATACAATCCAATGGCATGCATATACCACGATATGCTATACCTGGGGGGAGAGGGTATTTAGTATCCAGAGTGCTTAGAGACCATTTTGCCCCTTTTATTTTACATTTCTCACTTTCTAACTGTGTTTAATCACCATTGCTCTTCACTCATCAAGTTTCCTATTATCACTACTGCTACGCGTGTTCGATTTGGGAAGTTTCGGCCTCACCACAAACAGAGGAAGCACTGGCATGGATGGTGGAGTTGGACTTTTTTTTTTTTTTTTTTTGTTGTTGATGAAATTGCAATAGATTTGGACAAAGATGAAAGAATTGGATATTTTATGCAGGGGGAGCTAGATGTGGCGGTTTTTCAGTCGGCAAGCGTCCTTAAGTCGATGAATCTGTAAGGAATGGTGTAGCATTCAAGAATGGTAAAGCTAATCGAAGAGCCTTTCAATAATATTAAGATGGGATATATATGTAAAATTATATATTTTTATAAAATACTTACAATATCTACTCATATCCTGTAATAAACAAACACAGTATAAGGAAAAAGACAAGTATAATATATTCAAGGCTTTATTCCAAGTATTCTATATCCACTTGTATATTCGGAGATATTCTATATCTATCTATTTATCTCTAAACCAACCAAACAACACCTAGGAGTGGAGGGATATCATAAATATCCACCATTGTTGAAATATCTAGAAGAGGGTTATATAACCAGATTATATACTCATGAGAGGAGAGGAGGGGTATATATCATGTCCACCATTGTTAAAAGATGATTCACCCCTTCTGCAAACCCAGTTCTCTTTTGTTTAATGTGAACACAATATATTTTTTATACATCGTAAACGGAAAATAAAAAAACTACAAATGTTACCAAATGAGGCATAAAATGATACAAATGGTTATTTTTAGCTACTTGTGTGTCGTGTGATTTTCGGGCTAAATTAATAGAGTTTGAGCGATTAAACTGGTGATTCTAAGTGCACACTCATTTTTTTTCTTTGGACACACCAATTTCCACCATTATATACATCATCGTTGCCAACCTTTGCCTCACCCTCCACTAGCCTCTCCTTCACTAAGTCCCTTCTCCTCCCATCTTTGTGCACTTTCTCTTTTCCATGCATTTTCCTGCTACACTCCTCTCACCTTTCTCTCAGTCGACACTCTCTCTTTAGGGTTTCAATGCCGATAGATAGGGTTTGCAATAGAGGTGGTAGCTAAGGTTCTCGATGAAGGTGGAGACAACTAGGGCTTGAGATGGAGGTAGTGGCAACTAGAGTTTGCAATCTCTCTCTATAGTTCAACCATTCATATATGAATATTTTCCACTTGTTCGACGAGAAACAACCAAACATTAAACATTAGTTCAACACTCTCTATAGTTCGACCACTTATGGTCGAATCTTCTTCTTTTGTTTGAAGGGCAACAACCAAACAAAAATTATCCATTCATTCTTGGGTACCTAAAACCCTAGGAGGAGGAGAATGGGAGTTGCAAAACATTATTTGAAGACCCTACGGTTTTTAGAAAATTCTATGAATCGGAGAGAGGGAGAGAGAGTGCAATAGAAAGAGATGGCGAGGAGAAGAGAAGAGGGAGGAGGGTTGGTTCGGCGATGAGAGGGGGTGATCGAAGGAGAAAAGGAAGGGGAGGGTTGGTTCGACGGTGAGAGATAAAGAGGGAGGAGAGTGCAAAATAGAGGAAAGAAATGAGAGGAGGGGAAGGTTGGGTGGCGACGATCAAAGTTGGGGAAGAAGGTGGTGAGAGGTGTGAATTGAAAATTGGAGATTGAAGATAGAGTTAGCTAGTTTTGGTATATAGGTGTGTGTGCAAACAATAAAAAATAAATTTTCTTAGTGTGTATACAAAGAAAGTATGTTCAAAGATAAAAAGTGTATCCATTTAGAATTACTTGTGTTTGAACCCCAAACTCATGGATGGAAATGTCTTTTTCACCATTTGTTAAATCTAAAATATTATTTACTAGGGATAACCCGTGCCTAAAAGCACTACTACTATCATTTTTCTTGAGATTACTCGTGTATTTCAATAATTTCTCTAAACCCTTATATTACTGCGAATAACCTATATTAAAAAACACAAAATGAAAAAAAAGTGCAAAATTAATAAGATCTCTGAGAAAACTAAAATATAAAAACTACCAACAAAATGTGAATATTCTTTGCATAGGCAAAACACAAAGCACTTAAAGCCACTTTACAAACATAAATAAATGAGTATTTAGTTAGTTGAACATTAACCAAAAGCAATGTAAAAAAAAAAAAAAGAGAGGCTAAATGACACCGTTAATAATCATATAATAAAAACATGTTTGAATTTTTAGTAGGAACATCCTCAATCTCTCAGCGTCACTAAGAATTTTTTAAAGCTCATTTGCAACCTCAACCAAAAGCAATATAACAGGGAAAATGTAAAGGAAAGAAAATTGGTGTAAGAATACCAATTTATTTTACTAACTTCAAAAAAAAATCTAGAAACTCAAATCTACATAAATATCTCAAGCAATCACCATTACGAACTGAAAAAAATAGTTCTATATTTTTTAGTCAAACTAATGAAAAAAATATTTTTTTACGTTTTTAATCAATTTATGTCGTGGAATGCGAGAAGTAAATATTCAAACAATCAAACTCAACACACGAGATTTTTTACGTGAAAAATTCAATTTCGGTAAAAAACAACAGAATTAATCCTAATCCAGGTAAATCAAGTACTAACCAATTGAACAGTTATAAGATACCCACTTACAGATTTTGATCGAATCCCCAATTCAAACGCCTTAAACTATCTTGTCAAATTCACGTGCACCGTTCCCTACTTGATTACCGCAACAACGAATCCTTAAAATTTCACAAGTATTGAATCCTCAATATTTTCACACCGACAGAATACTCTGTCAGTAAACTTAGAATGCCTTCTAAGTTGAATACGATCAATCTCGAAATTTTTAAAATTCAAAAGGAACTTCTAATCTGCTTTAGAATCTCTGATTATTAAAGTGCATAAGTTAATTTTCGTGGTTGGCCTATGGCCTTTTATATAGGTTTCAAAACTAGAAAATTAGAGTTTCAATCGAATTAAAACTACTTGGGGTCTGCTCAACCGCACTTGGGACCGCTCGAGCGGTCATGTGCCAGACTGTATTATGTCCCTGCGTGAACCTACTTCATTGACTTACATTCTTGGCTACTTGTGTTGTACTTCAATCTTTCAGTTTGAATAGTATTCTGATAAAAGAATAAAAAATATTTGAATAGATACAAATGAAAGATTCTCTATTTAACACAGTCTTATCCTAACTAGTCTCTCAAGATAACTCAAACTCTTTTGAACTCATCCTAACCACTTAGAAAATATACACATATACAATCACCTTGAATTGCCATAAAATCAATTTGAAAGTATTTAATACTAAATTAAATTCTTTATAATCTCCCCCTTGGCAATTTTAGGTAAACATAACTACCTCCTAAGTGATTCAATACAAGGCACAAGCTTCAGAATAAAATCTTCGACTATAGAACCTTCTTCAAATCCTTCAAAACAAAAGATGCAAACCAAAAATGAAAGATAAAATAAAGAATAAGAGAATACTAAACCACATGTCCAATATTCTAAAACTAAATCAATTGTATAAAGTATCACATGTAATTAGTAATCATATCACCACACACAAATGAATCATGTCTCCAAAATAAATCAAAAGAAAATAATCACATTAATAGTTGTTCTGAAATAAATAAAAAAGAATGAATTATATCATCTCACAAATCATAAATCATGAACACTTATGTGTCTCCCCCTTTGTGTGTACCTGCAAATACCGCTAAAAAACATCATGAAAAGTTTAAAGAAGCAATCCCATGAAACAGTTATTCTTGAAAAATAATGTTTATAAACTCTCCCTTTTTATTTTAACAATAAAATAAATTAGATCCTTGTGATATTCAAATAAAAAAAACATAAATCGTTCAATGAAGATCAAAGTTTATTGAATTTTCGAAACAAAAATGAACTTAAAATTTAATGTCATGAGTAAATAAAAAAAAATTTAGGCAAGAGTTTACTTGATTTTTTCTTCAAATCCCAGATTTAATCCTTATGTGTGATCGATCCAAATTTAACCCTTATGTGTGATCGATATTTCATGAAACATATTTGAATATTTTTAAGAATTTTCACATTTTTGTAGTCAAACTAGATAAATTCCCAATGTATATCTATTGAATAATGATGAAAGCTCTCCTTCAAAAGGAACTGTGTATAAAAATATTATTTATGCTTTATTCGGCGACTGTCACACTAATACGAATGAAAAGACAAAGTTCGCATAGGTAGCCATTTTCTTAAGTATGTTTGTACAGCAGCATAAGTGGTGGCTTTCACACTAAAACGAACGAGAAAACAAGGTTTATATAGATAGCCATTTCCATGTGCATGAAAAAAAAAAATATAAACAGCGACTTTCACCCTATAATAAACGAAAAGGCACCCACTTACAGACTTTGATCGAATCATTAATCCAATCGCCTTAAGCTATTTTGTTAAATTTACGTGCACCGTTCCTTGCTTAATTACCGTAGCAACGTATCCTCGAAACTTCACAAGTATTGAATCCTCAATACTTTCACACTGGCAGAATCGTTCGTTGATAAACTTAGAACGCCTTCTAAGTTGAACACGAACAATCTTGAAATTTTTAAAACTCGAAAGAAACTTCTGATCTGCTTTAGAATATCTGATTATTGAAGTGTAGAAGTTAATTTTCGTGGCTGGCTTATGGTCCTTTATATAGGTCTCAAAACTAAGGAATTGGAGTTTCAATCGAATTAAAACTACCTGTGGTCCGCTCGAGCGCACTTGGGACCGCTCGAACGGTCATGTGCCAAACTGTATTTTGTCCTTGCGTGAACCTACTTCATTAGTTTACACTTTTGGCTTCTTGTATTGTACTTTAATCTTACAGCCTGAATAATATTCTGATAAAAGAATAAAAAAGATTTGGATAGATACAAATAAAAGATTCTCTATTTAACATAGTCTTATCATAACCAGTTTTTCAAGATAACTCAAACTCTTTTAAACTCATCCTAACCACTTAGTAACCAGACTCTCAAGATAACTCAAATTCTTTTGAATTCATCCTAACCAATTTGGAGATATACACATATACAACTATCTCGAATTGCCATAAAATAAATTAAAAAGTATTTAATACTAAATTAAATTCTTTACATAAATAATGCACTATGTGTCACTTTGGGTTTCTCAAATTGCAGCGAGAGAGGGAGAGAGAGTGTTTAAGAACTTGGAGTGTTGCTTTGGGTTTTTTGAATTGCATCGTTCAATTACGGTAAAAGCTTCAATGGAAAGAAGGAGCAAAATAGCTAAATTGTGTCAACAACCTAAAGCAAAATTTCGATGACAAAATACAACCTAAAACAAAATTTACACTTAATAGCAATCATAATCAACTCCTAATATTAGCAAAATGTACACTTAATAGCAACAATTGTGTCAACCCAATCATTAGAACAGTTAGAGCATACGCATTAGAGTAGTTCCATTAGAGTTGTTGCAGCAACAACTATGTTAAAAAAACGAGCCAGGGTATATATCAATCCAATTCAAAAGTTATGCAGTTGAGTTAGCATTCTAATGAGAACCTAACCCACCCTAATTTATTGAATTAGCAAACCATGGTAACTGGCCACATTTAATTATTTAAATTTACTCTCACTTATATTTCTAATTTCTTAAAACCACATTTAAGTTTGCAAGCTGTAAAATACACCTGATGATGATTACCTTCCTTCTCCTAGGTTTTAAGATCCCCTTTTAATCTCCTAACCAAAACCAATGAAAAAACCAAGATTGCCAACAAAATGTTGAATATCTCTCACTGTCTCTACCGAAGGGCAAAAAATATCTAGCTTTTTATCTAATGAGAAGATTAATTTTAAAAATAATCTTAGAGACAGAATATTAATTTAAGATGAATTTAATAAGCCATCAACCTAATGTGTAAAAAAAGTAAAAGAACATAAAATTTCTTGTTCAAATCTAGTTTTTGGAAGTTTGAGGTTATAGAAGTTTGAGGTTCAGTTCTAGACAAAAATTACAAACAAAACTAAGATGAAGAAAATAGACACAGATCTAGAATGAATAGAACAGAGATCCAGATTCCAACAACACACGCACAAATAAAACCCAAAGGGTGAACAGGGAAGACCTGGCCTAGAAAGCAAGGGAGAGACTGAGAAAGATCTTGGGAGAAATTGTCTCTGGTAGACGTGGGATGACTGTTATTTTTTATTTAATTTATTAAATATCTATTTAGGGAGGGAATCAACCCTGTTAAACCATCCGGGGATGAAACTGTGAATTGTTAAATGTGCTGATTAAATTTTTGAATATCTCATTTGGTTTTTAATTTATCCGTGTCAACTATATTCCACTGCATAAAATTGTGATATAATATTGACAAGCGGTATAATAACAATTCACCTGAACTAAGGATTTGAATTTCAAATCAAACAATTGGAGCATACTATTCACATGAGATTCTGACGTACAATATAACTTTAATAAGTGATGTATACTATTCATCCACGTGAAATGAAAAATGTGATGTAGTGGGTTATACTATTTACCTCATATTCCCATTCAATTGATTTTATATTAATTTTTTTCAATTTAATAAATTAAATATCTAATCAGGGATGAAATTAACCATGTTAAACCCTCCAGAGAATGAAACTCTGCGAGCCATAAATTAATATGTTATTTTTTCTTTTGAATTTTTTTGTTTATATTATTTAATTTATTATTAAATATCAATTGAGGGGGAGAATCAACCCTGTTAAATCCTCCGGGGGATGAAATTCTGCGAGGTATAAATAAATATGTTAAATATTTTTCTTTTATTTTTCTCGACATTTGAAAGTCTAAACATATGCAGATTGTGATTGATATTTACTCTGACCAATCCATTGGGGTTGGAATACGCAGGATACAATAGTTCATAATTTATTAACGTTTTATTCCACATGAATACTCTTGTGACATAGTCTTAACCTCAATAGATAAATCGTACTTAGACAATTCAATTTATATTGGATAGAAATTAGTGGTTGATAAACAACACATGTTTGGATACTTTACCTCTATAAAGATGAACAATATATAACAACAGAAGCGGGTTAATTTACCCCTTGAGATTTTTAAACTAAACAGTTTTATAATGATGAATACGATGAGGTGTTAACGTTATCATGCGACGGTGATATAAAATAATATATTAAGATAAAACGGAAAGGAAATTCATTGCATTTATTTAATCATTGATACATTGGGTGACTTCTTTGGTACCCCAAATATCTCATGTGGACAAACTACTACATCATTCACGGACAAACTCTCCGTGGTTAACTGCACAATGCATTCTTCTTGGAGAATCACTATGTCATAGGCTGAGAAGACTCCTCGATGCATAGCATCTCGTACAGATGGCTCGCTATTACATTTTGGCTTCAATGTCAAATATTTTGCAGCATCAACATCAGTCTACGCTCAGTGCCTATGACATGATGATGAACCTCAAAGAAATGTTTGAGGATCAAAATAGTGCTGCTAGGCAGGTGGCCATGAGATCTCTAATGAATGCAAACATGGCTGAAGGTACACCAGTTAGGGATCATGTTCTAAAGATGATAAGTCTTCTGAATGAATTGGAGATCTTTGGAGCTAAAATTGATGAAAAAACCCAGGTCAATATCATACACCAGTCACTGCCTGAAAGTTTTAAGCAG
Organism: Heliamphora pulchella; assembly: GCA_032270985.1. Taxonomy (NCBI): domain Eukaryota; kingdom Viridiplantae; phylum Streptophyta; class Magnoliopsida; order Ericales; family Sarraceniaceae; genus Heliamphora; species Heliamphora pulchella. The sequence goes on along the minus strand of JAULJZ010155791.1, from coordinate 7,138 downwards.
TTTTGCCTGAACTATTCTACGAATAAGCTCAGTTACTCACTGGTAGAACTTCTTAAGGAACTTCAAGCAGCCAAGGGTGCTCTTAGGAAGCCAGGTTCTGTATATGTGGCTGAGAAGGGTTCTTCATTTAAACCGAAAGGCAAGAAGAAGAAAAATATTCAGACACAAAGAAACACAGGTCCAAATGTAGTTAATGGACCAAAAGATGGTGTGAAGAAGCTGAGAGGCAAGTGCTATCACTGTAACCAGTTTAGGCATTGGAAAAAGCAGTGTCCTATTTTTCTCAGTAAGCAGAACAAACAAGGTAATTTCTGTTCACTAGTTGTTGAAATATTTTTAGCGGTGTTATCTACCGGTACTTGGTGTGTAGATACGGGAGCCACTAATCATGTCTGTAATTCTTTGCAGGGATTCTAAGAAACCAAGCAGCTCAGTGATGGAGAAATCTACCTGCACATGGGTAATAATACAAGGGTTGCAGCAGTTTTAGTAGGAGATGTTACTCTAAGTTTTAGTAGAGATAGGATACTACTTCTAAAAGATTGTCTTTATGTACCTTCGATTAGAAAAAATTTAATTTTAGTTTCAAGTTAAATAAAGAACAAATATTCTGTTCATTTTGGTGGCTCTGTTGTTTTGAAGAAAAATAAATATTTTATTTGTTCTGGTACATTGGTGGATAATCTATATATTGTATTTTCTATCTTTCTTATACTACAACTAACTGAAATGAATAACACATCTACCTTACCATATAAGAGAAAGTTTTCTTCTTTAATAAACCAAACGTTTCTTTGGTACATACGCTTGGATCATATTAATCTAAAAAGAATAAACAGACTGGTAGCAGATGGGCCTTTTGAGTTTATTAGAAGTGGAGGTAGTTCCAATTGATGAATCTTGTTTAGAGGGTAAGATGACCAAGAGGCTCTTTTCGGCCAAAGGCTATAGAGCTAAAGAACCGTTGGAGATGGTTCATTCTAATGTGTGTGATCCTATAACAATCTGGGTTAGAGGTGGCTTTGAGTACTTCATCAGTTTCGTTGATGACTACTCAAGGTATGAATACACTTACCTGATGCACCGTAAGTCTGAATATTTTGAAAAATTTAAAGAATTCAAAGCAGAGATGAAAAAGCGTCTGGGTAAAAGTATCAAATCACTACGATCCGACCGTGGTGAGGAATACCTCTTAGGAGAGTTTAAAGACTACTTGTCATAAGAGAGAATTACATCTTAGTTGACTGTACCTGGCACTCCACAGCAGAATGGTGTAGCAGAAAAAAAGAATATGACTCTTATGGAGATGGTAAGATCCATGATGAGTTATTTAAATTTAATCGATTCATTTTGGGGTATCCCAAAGGAACGAAGGGTGGTCTGTTTTATAACCCTAAGGATCAGAAGGTCATTGTTAGCACAATACCCGATTCTTAGAATAGGATTATATTATGGATCACAGGCCCAATAGCAAAATTATTCTGAAAGAAATAAGAAGAAATACCAGTAGAACAGAAAAAAATCCACAAGTCACTGATATTCCATTACCTCGTTGTAGTGGGAGGATTATCGGGACCAGTGCAAATCAAGAACAGGGTATTGATGCACAAGGTTCAGATTTTGCACAGCATGTTACTGCTAGTACACAGACACATGTAGTGCCTCGTCGTAGTGGGAGGGTTGTTCATCAACCTGACCGGTATATATTCTTGGGAGAGTCTTTTGATAGGATCTTGGCAAAATTGGATACCGAACCCTGTAACTACAATGAAGCACTAAAAGACAAAGATGCAGATCTTTGGCAAAGGACTATGAATTCAGAGATAGAATCTATGTATTTCAATCAGGTCTCGGAACTTGTAGAACCACCCGAAAGGGTTAAAACCCATTGGATGCAAGTGGATCTACAAGAAGAAGAGAGGAGCAGACGGGAAGGTTAAAACCTTCAAAGTTAGGCTTGTTGCTAAAGGGTTCACTTAGAAAGAAGGGATAGAGTATGAGAAAATTTTTTCGTCGGTAGCCATGCTTAAATCTATCCAGATTCTCTTATCCATTGCCGCTCATTACGAAACATGACAAATGGACGTCAAGACAGCTTTCCTTAAACGGAAGTCATGACGAGTGTATCTACTAGATGGATTCATTGCAAAGGGCCAAGAGCATATGTTGTGCAAACTTAAGAGATCTATTTATGGACTTAAGCAGACATCGAGATCTTGAAACACTCGGTTTGATCAAGTTATAAAGTCTTACGATTTTGATCTAAGTTCGAATGAGTCTTGTGTGTACAAGAAGCATGACAAAAGCATGGTGATTTTCTTAATACTTTATGTAGATGATATCTTGCTCATCGAAAATGATGTGAGGACATTATCTATGGTTAAAGTATGGTTATTGTAAACACCCTAATTTGACACCGACCAATCTTAGGCGAATCCGATGATGAAAACAACTGAATTAGTGCCTCCGTACGATCCTCGGGAAGTGATCCAAGCAAGGTACTTGAACCCGAAACCTTCAAACCAATGAAATTTTGATGTACCATCAAAACTTACAGCCCAAGTAAGGCGACCGCCAACTCCCTTCATGGCGTCCGCTATAGAATTTTGTGGAAACTCTAGCCAAAAGTGGCGACCGACACCTTTCATCATGGCGACCGCCAACTCCCATTGTGGCGACTGTCATAGAACTTTGTGGAACCTTCCAAAAACATGGCGACCGCCAACTTGCATTATAGCGACCGCCAACTACAAATGGCCTGACGTGTCCCAAAACGTGGCAACATCTCTTTGGTTGAAGAATTCTATAAATATTGTACCCCAGCGTGCATTTTCTGTACGAATTTTTAGTGAGAGAGACTCTGCCGATATACTGAGCGATCCCGAGCCCCGACGCCGAAATCCTGCCAAACCTCCAACCGACGTCGAAGTCTTGCTTGGATCACCACTCGAGGATTGGCCCATTGGAGCACATTCTCGACTTGAGGATTCCACAATTCAGGTACCTTGTTTGGATCCCTGATCCTTCTAGCCCTATTGTGTCTTTTGGGGTGATCGGGTTACATTTAATTTCAGGTCAAATACTCCTTCTTATTTACATAGTCAATCTTGTTCTTATTTAATTGCTTTTATTTAGTTTAATTTTTTAATCCGTTACTTAATTCACACATTCACACTAAACACATTGTCGTCTTCTTAGTACTAATATAGTTAAACGATACTAATTCACACATTCACATCAAATTAGTACTAATATAGTTAAACGATACGACTAAACAATGTCGATATTGTTGTAATTCAAAACACTTATATTAAAATGGTTATAATCCTCAATATTGTACCCATTTAATTCTAGTATTCCATTTCTTATATTTTTCTTTCTTTTATGTTAATTTAATATTCTAGTATTCATTTTCTTTTCTTTTCCTTTAGTTAGTCTAATTTTCTTTCTAATAGCATTTTATTTTATTTTATTTTTCTTTTCTTGTAACACTAGTTTAATGCTCTATTTTTTTAAGCTTAACATTTCTTTTTTTTTTTCAGTCCCATTTTTTTTCTTTAATACTAATATTCTATTTTATTTTCTTCTTTTTCTAACTCTTATTTTCTATCTTTTCCCTTTCTATTAATGTTAATGTAGTTTCTTTTGCTAACATTTTGTTTTCTTTTATCACCAGCTTTAAATTCCCTTATATTGTCTCATTTTTTTTTAAATATTCTCTTTACTAACTTTAGTTTTCCTTTTCTTTAATGTTGGTACCTATTTTTCTTTTAAAACTTTATTTTCTTTCTTTTAAGGTTTCATTTTCTTTTCATAACATTTTATCTCATCTTATCTTTCTTTCTCTTTATTAAACCCAAAAATCATAAAAAGTCATTTAAACTAGTTTTCACCTTTAAAGGTAATTTCTCTTTTTCATATAACCTTTATTTTTTCTTTATTAGTAAGTTTTCTTTTAATATAGAATTTTTATACATATTTACATTTAGTATTAAATGCTTATCTAATGTATGTTTATACATGTTTTGATTAATTTTTTTAAATGCATGTTTAGAATAGTTTAGCTTATTTTTGTAGCAAATTCATATTTAGATAATTTTAGTATCTTTTAGTAAATTTTGTTCTTTTAGGCAATTTATGATAGTTAGCTTATTTTTATGAAATCGTATGTGAATGTGTTCCATGTATCCTATTAGTTAGAAGTTGCATGCCATAGAATTTAGAATTTTTCATTTGACATTTATTTATTTTGGAGTGTTATGTACATATTTTATGTATTTTCTATACTTGATTTTTAATATTCTCTCTTTGCCCCCATTTTTTTTATTTGTATGCATTTGAGAAATTTTATTAAAGAACTAATGATGATTAGTAGAGGCCAACCTTACGGTTGGGCGAACGGGGTGCCTAACGCCTTCCCCGATTCGTACCTTAGCCCCCGAACCATCTTTTCTCTGGTTAACGTTTTCAAAGATCAGTAGCCATTTTTATTTTTCTTAGTTTTTCTCAAAAAACTAAGTGGCGACTCCATTTTTAATAAAAAGGGTTTTAAAAATTTGATTTTCAAGGTGTTCAAAGTATTTTCCAAAACATCTTTGACTTACCTTATTTTTGATCCCTAAATTCCAACGCCACAGTATTTTCTGGTGACTCCGTTGGGGACTGGTTTACAAAATCAAATAAGAGAGCTAGACTTGAAAACATCACTAGTTCTTAATAAAATTTCTCATTTGTATTTTCGCATGTATATGCATTGTTCTTCAAACCCCCCCTGCCTGGTCGACCTGATGCCGTGAACGTTAATCCATTTCGGGGATTGTTGGGAAGACGGGTAACCCTTGTTGACTGTACGCTATCATAGGTGCAGTAAAAGAGTTTGGGCGTACTATTTGACCATGTCCTGCACCACTCCAGGCATGAGAGGTATATACCCGGCTCTATTCGGAAGGTACCTTGTTCGATTGACCAAAATCGGCCTTTTGCATATAGTGAGCTTAGACCCCCCAATTAGGTGCTGCTAACCCTAGTAGGATTATGTGTTTTTTTTATTGTATGTTTTGATTGTATATTGTTAGGATTGTTTGTTTGAATTAGGCTAGTTCTTTCTCTGGGTTCGGCCCAGACTTTTTGTTACCCTTTGATTAGATTAGTTTTTCGCCTTCGGGTTCTCACCCAGGTTTCGTTCTTCACCCTGATCAGTTTTTCTCTTCATAGTCTTCTTCCCGGGATCATTCCCACTTTTTGTTTTAACGCCTCTAGGGTAGTTTCTATCTCCTTTGGATTTTTCTCGGATTGTCAGTTCTTCCCTGTTGTCGTATCAGGCTTCTTCCGGGGGTCATGCCTTTATTTCGTTTTAAAGATAGTTTTCCCCCTTTCGGGTTCTTCTCGGGCGCTAGTTTTATACCCCATTTTTTTAACTAGGCTTGCTTTCTTCAAAATCCTCTTCTTTTGACCTGTGAGAGAAAGTATTATTTTTCTACCGTTATGCCGCCGGTTTTCCTCATAGGACGAACTAGTCTCTTGAGGATTAGAATAGTCTTTTGTCGAAATGCTACCTGCTTAGATAAAACATTTCCTCTAGAACTTGGTTGATCTATCCCCTTTGGTTCGCATCCTGGGTTTTCAGATGTTCAGTTGTTATGATGGTGGTATGAGCCCGATAGGGGCATTATTTCAGTTTTAGCTATTTTGGGTATCTGGGAGATTTGCTGTCTGTTGTCTGAATTCTTTCAAAAAATGTCTAAGAACGGTTATTTTGCTTGTGGGATTCAGGTCCTTCTGTGAGTTACCATTGATCCGGGAAGAGTACAGTCGACACGAGTTTGGGTAAGATCAGAATCGGGCAGACTTCACAGAGTTTTTGAATCAACATATATGACAGAGAACGAAGTTAATTTGACAGCCCTGATGAGGGCTATTACCGAGATACAACAGACTGTAGAACAATAGACCCAGGCCCAAGTGTATTGCCAAGCACAGATCCGGGCGATTCAGGCCCGTATCCCCGTCATGAATGGGCAACCAGATGACGCGAATGAGAATGCCGAGAACTTCTGGGATGACAATCAAGTCCCCGATGGACCACAAGTCGTTCTACCACCACCACGGAATCCTCGACAGGTGATAGTTGAGGAAGAAAGTACCGCTCAGTCCAAAGAGTCTGCATTAGTAGAGAAAATTAACTGAATGGAGAAGGTCCTTAGAAAGGTAAATGGAATCGAAGAATATATGTTAGATGTGGGAGGGCTCTGTTTATTACTTGACGCTAAGCTACCAGAAAAGTTTAAAATGCTTGACATGGAAAAGTTTGATGAAATCGGAGATCCTAGAATTCATCTCGAATGTATGTCGGTACCCTGTCGCCAATGGGAATTGTTGACCAGCTGAAAGCCCAGCTCTTCCACCGATCTCTTTTTGGGGCAGCCCAAAAATGGTTCCTCTCCCTTGACGTAGCAAAGACCAGAACTTAGGAGGACATAGCTACGGCGTTCGTCAGCCTGTACATTTATAATGTCCAATTAGATGTAACAACTCGGGAGTTAGAAACCACTCGCCAAGAAAATAAGGAGCCATTTGTTGATTTCTTGACCCGCTGGAGCGGTAAGGCTGCAAAAATGACGAACCGGCCCTCCGAGAAAGAGCAAGTCAGGATCGTAGTGAAGAATCTTCAGCCTCCCGTGAAACGCTATTTGATCACACAACCTCTTTCCACATTTGAGCAATTGTTTGACGCTGGGGTTCAAATAGAGGATGCAATCCAGTTTGGGGACATTGAAAAAGTCGAGCCGAGCCAGAAAGCACCAAGAAGGACCTTCCCCACAACCAACCAAAATCCATCCGCTGCTCACTCGAGCGTGGTGAACCTTTTAAATTCTTCTTCTTCCACCCATCCAGCAAACAACCTTCAGCAGTTAGACAATGGCCAATAACAACAAAAGTCGAGGAGGGTCTTCACTCCCCTCAATATTTCTTTATCCACCACCCTGAGTCGACTCGTCGAGAAAGGGCTCATCAAGCCATTGGACCCCATGCCTGTTCCTAATCCACTTCCTCCGAGGTATAATGCCTCCCAATACTGTGCCTTCCACCAAGGCCACGGGCATTTAACTGACAAATGTATGAGGCTCCGTCATGAGAT
>JAULJZ010155782.1:0-28475 GCA_032270985.1 Heliamphora pulchella | reverse complement strand
CTAAACAAGATTAGCCAATATTCAAGGCATGCTCCACGTGAAATTTCTTTTCCATTTCCTTTTTCCATTTTCTCAGTAGTCATTAGATGCCTTGCATCAGTCTTACCACATAATTTGTAACTAAAGAACTGTAAAAATCAACAATCACATACGCCAAAAAGTGACTGTATATACAATTTTTATGTTTTATAACTTCCTGTTTTCATTTTTCTTTTTTCCCCTCATTTCAATTATTCTATATTTTTGTGCAAACCAGTAACCTAGATTCAGAAGCAAGAGTCATTTGTTGTAACCATCGGTGTCTGAAAGCATACATCTCACTTTGTTTGTTTTATAATTAACACACTAAAGAAACATTCTCACGAGTCTCAAGATCAATATTGTGGATTGGTAGCTCCTCCATAGAAGCATACATCCCACCTACCTGACTTACAGCCCAATCAGGCTAAGGCATGGACAGCACATATGCACTACATTATATGGGCAGCACATTCCACCCATGTGCCCTTCATTGATTGTGTCAAGGGAGCTAGTTTCCTTTCATGGAGATCAGCCAAGATGAATGCTAAATCCCCAATTGCTCTGACATTTTATTATTCTACACATTTTTTCAACTTCTGAATCGCTAAAAACAAAACATGAGATTACCAGTAAACTGCTTCAACATCAATCTGCAACATCCAGATAATTAGCTGTGTCTAATGTAGTCCTAAATTTCTTGGTCATTATGCCCAGCATTACAACATAATGCTACAGAAGCCATTGCTCCTTCCTCATCTTAGCAAACGAAAGAAACAATACAATAAACCACCATAATTAAGAGCCTCACAATACATTTTTACGGTAGATCAAGAACATGAAGGAATGGTCAATTTTCTTTGAACCTTCTACTTCAGTCCACGTTAGTGGATGAAGATTATTAGAAATGGTATAGAATGAGTCAATGACTGCATACATATCCACTCATTTCAAATTGCATTTCCCAAGCCTTATTACTTATAATCCATAATATGTTGACTATTGCTAACTTGAATGCATAATACGTTGTCCTTTTAAAGATTCAAAAGCATTGTGCATCTCCCAGCATAACTTGACAAAATAATCTTGAATACAAGACAAAGATCTCCAAAATCGGGCCAAGAGGCAGATAGTGTACATACCAAGATTATAAGGAAAAGGAGTAAAGGGAAGTGATACCTGACGATGGTACACGGTACAAGCTTTGATAAACTTCCTATAAGTACGAACTACTTTTTTTGTGTATGGCTTTAGGAAAACCTTTGCTTTATCAACATGAGGCTTTGTCACTGTTGCAACTTGATCAATATATGGTGTTGCAAATTTCTTCACTTCCTGTAACCATACGGAGTTATGCCACTGGGGCCATGTCATCCAGTAGAACATATAAACAGAATAACTAACCTGAAAGTATGGATCCACCATCTCCTGTACTTTGACAACATGTGGTTCTAGAGAATTCTTGGATACATGATATACCTCAATGCTTTTAGCCGTTAGTGATTTAGCATGTGGCCCAATTTGAGTAACAAGTTTCGACCACTGGTCCTTGATAGTTGGGACCCATTTCTTCAGATAACAGAAAATAGAATTAGGAAACTGAAACATCACTTAGTATCATACTTCTCAAATCAACAAACTTGAACACAGAAACACATTAAGAAAGCCAGTGAAAGGCACAAGTCTAGCGTATAAGATAGCACTTGACGCAAATGAAGAGGAAAATAAAAAGGAGATAAACAATAAACATCAGCAAAGACCTGTCTCCACCTCGGCAACAGGGGGTGTGGGAGATAAAAAAGGTTCCCAACCCTAGAACAGCAACAATAAAGGACGGAATTAAGAAGAATTGCTAATGCTTATGAATCACAACTCCTCTTCAGTTCTTCCACGAACAAAAATCCATTACTCATTAAAGTAATGAGGGATGTGACCAGAGCTTTTATCTCTATCTAAACACTCCATCTGGAAACTGATTTTGCACTCAACTACTAATCCTAGATTAGCAAGTAATCATCCACACACTATACTAAGACAGCAATAATACCAGACTAAGCAAAAGAACAGTTGCCGTGCCGCCCCGCGGGGGTGGGGGGGGACATTGAAGAGGCAACTAATTTATTGGTGGCAAGCTAATTATCGTTAGATGTGGGCTTTTGGCATTCAAGTTTGGTATTCTTGGAAGTGTGTCTAACTCACCAAATCCAATTTCTTTTAAGTGGACAAGAATTGATGGTGTAGAAAGAGATGATCCCACCATCCTCACCATCCCAATTTGACAAGATTTCCAAACCACACTAGAATGAAGACTCATAGGCACGCAAAATCTTCAAGAAATCATCTACAGATTCCAGTCTTCTTTATGAATGAAATGCGCATGAAGATCAAGAAATCATTTACAGATTCAAGTCTTCTTTAAGAATGAAAAGGACACAAAGATCAAGATCCAGATTCAAAACAAGAATTCAAACATAATTACCTTTTATTCAAAACTGTGAGATTGTCTCATTACTTGACTTGCAACTATAGCCATAAAGGTATGATTCAACAGTTTCGTCATACTAGAACACAATTATGCATGAGTTAAGGTATGATTTTGGCAAAGTGACGTATTAAATCCATGTACTTTTCCCACATCAGTGGGTAAACAAAATTTCCTAGGCTATGTACGTAGGTTGATACATCTTCCAAGTAACAATGTCTATAGCAGTCAAGGCCAATCTCAGAGTGGCCAATAGTGTTACTGTTTGAACCCGGCGTTACAGCGCTGTTATGGCTGTAAAGGACCGTTACGGTACCACTCCGGCCGTTATAGCAACTATAGTGACTCTTCAAATTAAATCAATTGAAATAATTTTTCGGTGCAATTTCTTTCACTGTTTTCACCAAAAAAGTTTTCATAAAATGTTGAAATTCTCATACTTACCTGGATGAAGCTTGATATGCGAAATTTACATAATTTTTGGTATTTTTTGGCTTTTGAAAATGCAAAAATATCTATTTTTTGAGAGTGAATTTCTGCAAGATCCATGCAAAATAAGATTAGAATTTTTAGATCTTGTTTATTTTAGGTTAGATTCATATATTTAACGTTGTATTATTTTATAATTATATTTTAAAACTTTTTTAAAAAGTACTTTTAAAATTATCTGTTCAAGGCCTATGCAAAGTTGCAAGCTAGTTTACAATATTTAGATTTAGATTTTGGTTGTTCTAAATTGGATTCGTATATTCAATGTTTAATAACTTTTTTATTTTTCTTAAAAAAATCAAAAATATTAAATTTGAAAAAAAAAAACCTTAGTTTAATATCTACTCAGAGTAAGTTTAGAATATTTAGATATTGATTTTTCAGGTTAAATTCATATATTTAATGTTGAATTGCTTTTTATTATTATGATCTAAAAATCTAAAAAAATAGTTTTTAAAATATTTGTTCAAAATCTATATAAATAAGCTTAGAATCTTTAGCTCTTGGTTGTTTTATGTTATATTTGTATGTATAATAATGTATTATTTTTTAAAAATATTTTAAAACTACTATAAAAATTAAGACATGTTGAATCATGTTTAGAAAGTAAACAAATTCACCAAAACTATTTTAAACTAATAAATATAATTTTAGAATAAAAACACACGTATTGGCTAAATTTTAATAAGTTGTGCAAAAAAGAAAAAAAAAATCACATCTCCAATTATCGCTACCAAGTACCAATACGATACCGCCCGATATGGCTCGAAATCGTGTTACCACCACCGTTACTGTTACGGCAACCGCTACCGCTATTTAAAACTATGGGTTCAGTACTGTTTGGGCTTATGACATTACATTCCATTACGCCTTCATAGGGTTTCATGAATAGTATGAACTATAGCACTATAGCACTAAGTATTTTTATTTCAAGTACAAACCATAAAGTATATATTCCTAGAAGGGATCTCAGCACATTAATTTCCAGCTGCACCAATAACTGATCGAAGTTAAATACAACACACCAATCAGAGCAACAATAGCCAACCAAAAATCATCAATGCATGCAAATAGTAAAACAAACACGCGACTTTTAACATTTAGAGAACAATATTGTGGGGATAACTTACAGTTTTTACTGTTTCAATGTGGGGTTCAGCCCACTTTTCAACTCGAACTTTCTTTTCCAATGCCTGAAAAATAAAAAATTCAATTAAAAAACCAAAATAGAAAAAGGATAACTTTTTAGTTGTTCAACAAATATGGAAGCACTAAATTCTAGCAAAAGATCCCAATAATAACTTCCTTTGCATGTTCGCAAAGTCTAACTCTAACTAATAGCTTGTTTGGTGTAGATTATTTGGGCTGCTTCAATAAATTCAAAACTACAAGGTATCAGCTGCATAACAAGACAAGAAAGAAAACCTTTTGAAATGTCACATCCAAGGCGGGTCTTCCATTCTCGTTCCACTGAGTCACTATGAAGGACTGCATGTTGAGAAAGGTCAAAAGAAAGGGTTCTGCCACAAAAATTCCAATACACAGGTAAAAAAATCTACCTGGCAATGAAATAAATGAGCTGCAAGCCAATGTGGAATCCATACTTCTCGAGCCTGATTATTGATGAGAGAAAACAAAATTCGTGAGTGAAGGTCCTTATACTAATCAAGTACTCGAATTTAGGAACTATGTGCACGCAAAACAAGGCCCACCAGTGGCTAATGCATACAATTCATCTCTATTTCTCCCCTCTTTTTTGTTTTTCCATTTGAGCAGTTTTTGCATGTGAGAGAGGGGAATAGAGGGAGAAAGAGAAAGAGAGAGAGACGTGTTTGTTCACTGCAAAGAAATTGAGCACACGAGCTCCAGCGCATCCAGATATCTCTAAAACCCAGTGAGCTAGAATTCATAAGCGTGCAATGATTAATGTCAATCGTGTAGCACATAAGCAATTTCTTTCCTGTTTGTCTCCAAGCTTAAGAATGCTAAATTAATAAGACAAGTCCATATCAACCATTTTGACTCACCTCACTCATTTGATTGATTACCCTCAAAATAATGGAATGAAGTTGTTTGTCATCGATGTATACTAAAAACCAGTTTTTAGATTTTAGTATTTAATTTTATTTATTAATAAAATTAATTTTTTTATTTTATTAGAATCTTGATGAGCAAATGTATGCGTTTATATTATTTATTTAATATTGTGCATGAATGTCGTTTATTCTACATAGTATTTAATCTATTGTGTAAAATTCGACTTATACACAAAAGACCAGATTATTGGTTCTTATAGAATATAAGTTTTTGGTTCACAGTCTTACATAGAATTGGACACACCATTGGTAGGACAAATGCACAATGTTTTAGGAGATCTTTCTTGATTACGGGGAACAGTAATTGTTTTGATAATTATTCCGACTCATTGTGCTAATACACTTTGTGTGTATGAAGTAGGATTATGTTGGGGTAATTAATTTTGTACTAACTATATAAATTAATTCACACCCTATGATTATTATGAGTGTTTATGATCTTAATCTCGAAATAATTATTAGACACGTATATTTAATGTTCATTATTTTGATTCATTAAATGGTGTAATCTTTTACAGGTTTATAATATCGGTGAGTTGGATAACGGCATTAATTATGTGGTGAATATTAATTATTGACAGAATTCACGTCCCGATTGATGATACCCCCTTAAGGAAGCTTATAAGTTTTAATCATGCCAAACCATGCAGGTGAATTTTATAATTCGGCATATTAAATAACTTAAGCGGAAGGTCTTAAGAATTTTTCGAAGAAGCCGATTAAATAAAATTGACAGTAATTTAATTTAATGGACAAGTATCTGTAATCTTAACGTGGAAGATAATAAATAAGTATTTAATAACAGGAGCTCGAATAATTCGATTTTAAGAATAAGGCTGAGAGTGCAATTATAATTATTTAGTGGAACGAATTATAATTTATATTTTTATGAAATTACTTTTGAGTTGAAGTAAGATTTCATAATTATATTAAGAGTCCACATCTTATTTACTCTACAGGTCATTGCTGTAGCCTATAAGAATGCAGATATAAACCCTAGTTTCATAATTCAGTCAATTGGTTTGAAGCTAGGGTTTCTACGTATCTGAAAACCTAAATCTAGTCGATAAGGGTTTTGAAGAACACAAAAAACGTAGTCCACACTACAATCATGATATTGGCATTCGATAATACAGCAGAATGCTTGATTGGTGAATTGGCTGCTAGTTAAAAACCGCGGTGACTTGTTGACTAAAGATTGTCGTAGTAAACGAAATCAGATCAACCAGATTTCAAAGGTATAATCCTGTTCAAACTTTGGGAGTTATATAGGGTTTATGTTTTTAATTGTTCGATATCAAAAAGTATTAGTCTGTAGCCTGTTTCGACACTTGCCCGTCCGAATTTTTTTTGGCTTAAATCATATACACAATCTTTGGATCTTGGTTTTTAGCCCCAACAATTGATATCAAAGTCGTCTTTAATTATGTATATGTATTAAATCAGGGGTTTGGGTAGATTTAAATCTGTGCTAACTTTATTTTGCAGGCGATCTAATATCGGCTTTAATGGTCATTATTTTGCATGTTTGATTGCGTGGTTTTAATAACTATTAATTTTGATTCTTGATTTTTCCACGAAAGTTTGATCGTGGTAGTTCGTTTGTGAACTCTTCGGAAATATAAGAATCAACATAATCTTCTTCCTCTATAATCGGATTGTGAACTCTTCTGAGACATAAGATCCATGTATATGTTTTTTATTTTTTCATTTCGAAGTTTGAAGAATAAAGAACGAAGAAGACGAAGCAAGGGCAGCGGCGCAGCAAGAGGCACGGTTAGCGCGCGCGGCGGCGGTGGGCCAGGCGCGGTGGCGACAGTGCAAGTGCGAAGGCAACGATGACAGGCTAGCTGCGTGGCACAAGAGTTCTATGGCTGGAGGACTGTAGCTGCTACAGAGTTTTGGTTCTGACAGGACTACAAGACTTTTGGATGAACATAAACTGTTTGGCTTAAATTAAAGAGATTTAGCTAGACCATAAAAGTCAGGATTCTATATTTTTTTATTTATCTATTTAAATGTGTGAATGGTTTATTTTTGATTTCTGCTTTCTGTTCAGCTTAATTAATTCATTATTCGAAATTAAATTTTTTTCAACGAAAAAATTAAATTAAATTTTCTCAAATTAATTGAATAATTAATTTTTTAAAGAAAATTTTGGAATTTTATTTTGTTACTCAAAAACACGTTTAAGATGGATTTTAAAAATCTAAAATATTGAAAAACGTGCCTGTTAATTTCGAATTTTGAATTGATTGAAAGTGTTTAATTTAAATAAAATATTTTTTCAAAATATTTGTAACAGGAAATAAAATTAAAATTCTTAAGGTTTTATTTAAAATTAATTTTTTAATAAAATAAAGAGAATTAGGAAATTTTATTTGTTACGCATATAACATGAAAAGATGGTTAAAATTAGAATCTTTTGAAACGTATGATTTTTGAAAATTATAATGTTATTAAAATTAAACAGTTTTTATAACTCTCAAAAATATTTTAAAAACTAAGTGGGTAAGGAAATTTATTCACAGATAAATCTCACGGTCTCCATCACTAGTTTGTAGGTCATATAATTAATTTTGTGCGTTGGCTTTAGAACCTTCCTTCCCATCGAATAGAATTAATTACGGCATCACTGGTACGAACCTCCTTTAAGGATAATTTAAATAAATGTTAATATGAATCACTTCTCCATCACAGTCAAATAAGGTCTTTTATCTTTCTTCACAAAAAAATATATATATAACATTTATATGTGAAACAATTATATGGAATTTTTGCGATTCCACTAGTAAAAGGTTACTCACAAATAACTCTCCAAGGGAAGAAGAGGGTGTTTCAGAACTCTTCCCTTGTAGAGCTATTCGGGGACCCACGACTAATTTCAATGTGGACAAATTTTCTAATTGTTTATAGGTAAACAACTAGAAACAATTAGATTTTACTACGAGCATCCCGATCTACATAACCTCCATTTCATAGGATCATACCCGTGCCCAAAATTTGAAATCAAGTACTTCTAAAGGAACCACATCCTGAAAGGACAACAATTCTCCATTAAATTATTCCAAATAAAAAATATCAAATTATTAACAGTAGGAACCATATAGTCTATTACTTTCGCACTCACAAATGTCTATTCTTGTAATAGTCACCTACGTAGAGAAAATGATTTAATTTATAAGGAGTATTTTATTATTTTTGCATATCTCACCAACTAACAACACTGCACAGAACAAAACTTCAAATAGCTCGAGCCTTCCTATTGATCCAAAACCTACAAAATCAATATGAAGAATCTAAAAACAAAAGAATTGAATCACCCAATCCAATTTGCCATCTGAAAAAGTTTGTGTCAGAAAACCAAAGACATGGGAAATGTAAAAATAAATGGTTAGTGCTCTCATAGACCCTTGATCATACACCATTGTCGAAGTAAATAACAGCTAGGACCCTTCCCTTCTGTGAATCGTGTCATTTGCGTGAGCCATAGCCAATAAAAGCATTTTTAACTTTAAATGGCACGCATGCACTACAAATCATCTCATGAGAAACAAACAACAGAATAGTTATATTATCAATAATCTCATTAGCGAATGACTTACAAAAGAAGAAACCAAGAGAATGAAGGATTCGCAATCACTTATCAACAACAATCAAAATTTCGCACCAATAGATTGTTTCAGTCAGCATGAAAATAAAAGGAAAATATCAGGAAACATGAAAAAAAGTATATTTTTATACATTCCTAAGACTAGCAAATCAACAATTTAACATGTTTCAAAGCAATTAAACCATTTTAGAGTATAAAACTATAGAAATCAAAAATAGCACCAAAATAGTGTTAATACCAAATACTTAGAAAGTAAAAATAATGTCAAATGATATATACTTAGAAAGGAAAAATAACACCAAATATATCATTTCTACACAAAACAACGTAACGATTAAAAGAAAACATCAATAATGTCAATATATCAGTTCTATACAAAACAAAAACAATTTAACGACTAAAAGAAAACATACATAAGAAAAATAAAAGATTGTAGCAATAGTAACAGAGATCAAAAGACACCAAAAATATCATTTACAACTACTATAAAAATAGTACTTGATGGTAATAAAGAAAAACGATAAGTAATTTGATCATGTTTGTTTTGTTTTCTAATTAGTGACGAACCAAACAAATTATTGTTTCAAGGTATTTCAGACCATTTTGCTGTGTTCCAGTGCGTATTTCAGGGAAGACATTGAAAGATTGATATTCCATTAACGTTCCAATTTTGAATTCCTAGAAAACAAAAACGTTTTGACCGTTTAGATGGAAACGAACCGAAATTTTGTTCATTGCTTATCAACAGACTCATGCTCAAAGAAATATCATCAATAATAGATAATGAAGCGGTCATTTTATTTACCCAACAATCATTTAGATTCTTGAACCTCTTCATCAATAATACATAACAAAGAAGTCATTTTTATGTTTGATTTGATTACTTTTGAAACTCTTCATTCATCCACCAAGTTTCTTTAGATGATGGCATGCTTCCTTTAAATTCACTAATTATCTCTTCTGCTATTTTTTTAATAGAGCTAGCTATCTCATACCACATAGAATTGGTTTTTTTCATTTGAAGCCCATGTTCCTACCTTAGCATTGTACTCTTAAAAAGTGCTATTTTACCTTTATACTTCCCCCACCTAATTCTTGGATGCCTACTCCTCTACTTTTCCTCTTCAATTCCTAATACATACATCCAAACAGTGGCGAAGCTATGTTACGGTCCAAGGCGGGCATGGCCCCCAATGGTAGAAATTGTAAGTATTATACAGCAATATATAGAAGGTTTGGCCCTCCCAAACTTTTTTTACGTAAGGAAAGTCCCCGCAAGTTAAGGATTCTCGCTCCACCCCTGCATACTAAAATTAACTTTGTTGTGTAACGAGACACTCTCCTATTAGTACCAAGTATTTCCTAATGCTAACTTAGCCATGATTTTTATAACCACAAAATTCTATCACTATAGAAGCTAACTGCAACACAAGAAGTCAGATTAGAGAAAGACAGCAGCAGCAGCAACTATAAGAAGCATTACACGGAAATGCAGTCACCTCAATTAACTCTTTTGTGACTGCGGTTGCCTCCAACTTAGCTTTCATCATTTCTTCCTACAAACACCAGAATATTTGTATTCTCATTTACCGAAAGAAACAAAGAAGATTGACAGGCCCTAAATTGCTAGCAAACCTCTGCTGCTTGAAGAGCACGTTCAGTTTTACTAATTATGGTTTTCTGTTCATCATTGATCCTCTTAAGCTGACAAATGGACAATAGAAATGACAAAAGAAATAATGTTACTACAGTGCCTCTGTAACTGAATTTTCAATGCACAATAACAAAAGGAAATATACATCAAAGTAGCTACAAGATGCAAACACAGGATAGGCATTAAGAATGACTTAATACTAAATGCCTTGTACAGCAGTAAAACTGCAATGTTGCAACTCAAATGATGGTACTTCACAGAATCTTCCACAAAGAAATAGTTAGTGGCTTTACAACAAAAAGTTGACCAAAAAGTAACTCTAAATGTAACTTTTTGCACATTTTCTAAAAGCAACTAGATGTATTATGAGATAAAGGCGCCCCAAACACGTATTAGCTTCATCAACAGACCCAGATAGTTATTTGATCACTGCTTTACTTACGGGGTAGTACTCACTGAACCGTACGATCAATGGAAATCAGTTGAACTGGACATATTGCATTGTATAAAGTACACCCATCTAAAATCTAAGAGGATTAAAATGATCATCCTAGTGCTCAAGAACATGGTTTATTCAAGTATAATAACCCTAATTTCTTACTCTTATAAAATTACCCTAGAACGGGATTCTCAATCACGCTATCAGAATATCAGTATCAGAGGTTCAAAATCTTGATATAGGTCCATAACGGCAAAAATTTAAATCCCAGCCCTAGAAGCAACTTTTATTTGACCTGTTCAAGCTATAAAATGCTGAAGATTTAGGCTTTTTGATTTTGGTATTATCCAAATGAATAAGGAACAGTACGATCTCGGCTTAGTTAGTCCTAGAGCTTTACTAGTAGTTTTGAAGGTACTTATAGCAGATTGTCGGATCAATAGAATCATATTAGACCTGTTAAAATTATGCATCAATCATACAACTATATATAAATATATATATATATATATATATATATATATTTGGCATTTCATTGATTTCAAACAAATGCATTTTAAACACTTAACTATATATAAGACTCTGTGGTAAAGAAGCTAGATATTACGCGCCATTAGATTTGCCGTGTCAAATGAAATAATATTGATCAACAAGTAAAGAAAATAAATTGCTGGTGTACAACTGAGAATACCACAGTCGTGGAAAGAAATTACGAATAGCTCATGTCCCAATGCACCGAAGTGCACTCAACTAGAATGTTAAGATCTGTAGATTAAATGCATATATAAAGAAAATAAAGAGATTATCTTCTCTCAAGTCAACTGGGGATCCAGTTGACTAGAAAGAAGCCTATCCCCTATAGAAGAACAAGAAAGGAAAAAGGTGAAAATTCAAGAAAAGTATTCTGCAGTAACAATAAAGCTTCTTGAGAACAGGACTGCATAATTACAAGAGAAAAAGAAAATTAACTGTTCCCATAAATATAATATCATCGTTTTAGAGAGAAATTAGGACATGGATCATACCTACACTAGAATTTATTGTCCCATAATCTTCTCCATAATATTAGCCTCAAGAATCAAGACAAGCTAGACCATGCATCATACTTACACTTGCCAGTTTCACGTTCAATTCCACAGCTTTTATCTCAGCTACATTTGCTCGCTTCTCCACAGCAGCTGTTTGCTTGTTTTGTTCTTCTATTTCCCTTCTAAGAGTGTCAACCTGTTAAGCATAGCAATGTTAAAGGACTTCAAAATTAGGGAATGTTTATATTTGAAAGCTATTTCACCAAAAAAAAAAGTTACCTGGTTTTCAAGTTCACTAACCCGCGCATGAGCCCTAAGCACCTCCTCCTTAGCATCCAACAATCCTTTTTGCTAATAAATTATGCCGATTCTCATTAGAGATACACATTAGCTTACTTCAAATCCAGCAGGGGAAATTGAAATTCATTGTTGAAAAACAAATCTGCCTTCCCTCTTGATTCACATTTTGAGACTCACATTATACGTGCAAACTATATATATACACATATAAGCACAAGCACACAGAGAGAGAGAGAGAGAGAGAGAGAGAGAGAGAGAGAGAGATGCATGAAATGGATTTAGGGTGTGAAATTTCAGAAATCAAAAACTAAAATAGGGGCATTTTGGGGCATGCAAATTATTGATCAGATTGAATCAAATAAGGACCAAAGAAATATATATATATATCAAAAAGAAAGAAATAAGTCTTGAAAGCAAGAAAGAAAAAAATAGACTCTATTGTACGGCAAATAACAAGGCAACAAGAATTACAAAATTCTTTTGGGATTGATGTAATAGGATAGACAAAGAAAAAATATATTATAAATATTGCCATAGTTATTGATAAAAGTGATAAAAAAAAATATAAGATTATTTATTATGGGTTCAAGTAAAAAAGACTCGTTTCACCAGGCCAAACTAGGTACTACTAATTGGAGTGCTTGTATATCACTCTCTAATGATGTGATGGTGAAAGTACTTGACAGGGTCAAACAACATCCTTACCTGGAGTGCTTGTATATCACTCTGTAATGATGCAATAGTAGTTGACTTCTCCCGAATGATATTCTCCATCTGGTTGATGCTCTCATCTTTGCTTTTCAATTCCCGGATTTTCTCATCAATGCTGGATTCTTCAAAAACACATGAATGAAAAATGTAAAACAAAAAGACATGATGCAAAAGCAGCAGAAAAGTTAATTCTCTAGCCAAAAACAATCAATCATTGAAACTAAAATGCCTTGACAGCTTCTCTCCAAAAAAAATTGCCGTGAATAGATGCATAATCAATATATTCCAAGGTTTCAAATATTGGTCATTACATATCGTATCGGCCGATATGTAACGAGATTTTGGATTTTCGATACCGATATGTACTAATGTATCAGTCGATACTATTCGATATTGACTGATACATGGTCGGATCATCAATACCGATATATATTTCGATGCGGCGATTTAGAACCCTAACATATTCACATACTCCTCACCATATACCGTTTCTCATAAATTTTAATAAACAAAGTTACCAAGCATAGTTGCAAGGGAATACTAGCATCTCAAGTAATCGTGCTGCATAATTGACAAAAAGTAGAAGAAACCAAGATAAAATAAAATATTCTATGTTCTTTTTCTCGTTTCCTTGTTATTCAAATTTAATGAAATACTGACTGGAACTGAAGTACTACTATGAATGAAACCAAAATAGAGCCCCTAAGAATTTAGATATTATATTACAGCACCTAAGAGTTTAGGATGTATGTCCGCAAAAAAATGCACTAAAAGTGAATAGAGGGAAGAGAGAGGGAGATGGGAAAATAAAGATAAACGGAGGAGGGTGCAAGAGAGAGGTAGAAGAGAAAGAGGATGAGAGTGTTAAAATATCATAGAAGAAATACTGAAGTGTGTGTCCTCATTGTGAGACATAAGCACATATTTATTAGGATATGAATGACTACAATAGATACTATGGGCATACTCATAGGATAACATTATTAATATGCAATATATATTAACACCCTCCCTCAAGTTAGAGCATAGATATCTATCATGCCTAATTTGTTACAAATGTATTGAACACGAGATCTGGGTAAAGATATCTATCATGCACAACTTGTTACAAATATATTGAACGCGAGACCCGAATAAAGTCTGAATAAATAAGGCAGCAAGGTGTTCACCAGATCGAACAAAACCAAAATCAATAGTGTCTTTCTTGTACTCGTGTATGATGAAATAACAGTCTATTTCGATATGTTTTGTTTGCTCATGAAACACTGGATTGGTAGCTATATAGATAGAAGACTTATTATCACACCACAACTTGGTTGGACCCGTAGGCTGTTCGTCTAACTCAGTGAGAATCTGTCGAACCCACATAATTTCAAACGTTGCCAATGCCATAGATCTGTACTCCGCCTCAGCGCTGGACCTCGATACCACATCTTACTTCTTACTTTTCCACGATACCAGGTTCCCACCAACGAAAACAAAGAACCCTGATGTGAACCTCCTATCAATATGACAACCTACCCAATCTGCATCAGAATAGCCCTCAGTACGAAAGTGACCCCGGTCACAAAACTGTAGGCCCTTCCCAGGATTGGAATGGAGGTACTATAAGATACGAACCACTGTATTCCAATGTAGGACTCGATGATCAGACATAAATTGACTCATTACGCTGATAGGATAGGCAATATCAGGTCTAGTCATGGTGGTCAAATAATTGAGTTTACCCACCATTCGACGATACCTGTTAGGGTGAGGAAACACATCTCCGCCACCTACAAGAAGCTTCACACTCATATCCATCGGGGACTCCACACTCCTTGCATTTAGAAGGCTTTCATCCCGCAAAATGTCAACCACATTTTCTTTGAGAAATAAAGATCCCACGCTTTCCTCTGGCTACCTCAATCACCAAAAAATATTACAGATGCTCAAGATCTTTAGTTTGGAACTGTGTCTGCAGAAAGGCCTTCAGATTAGTAATCTCAATGCTGTCATCGCCAGTGATGACAATATCATCAACATAGACAACAAAAAGAATGCATCCTGAAGCAACCCGACGAAAAACATTGTATGATCTTTTCCTGACTGCAGCTGACCAAACTGTTGCATCACCGTGCTAAGCCGCCCAAACCATGCCCGGGGAGATTGTTTCAAGTCGTATAAATAACGACGAAGGCGGCACACCATATCAGACCCCCCTGAGCAATAAAATCGGGAGGTTGCTCCATACACACTTCCTCTTGGAGATTACCATGGAAAAAAGCATTCTTGACATCCAACTGATGAAGTGGCCAGTTCCAAGCCGCGGCAAGAGAAAGAAAAAGGCGAATAGAACTCATCTTGGAAACCGGAGAGAAAGTCTCAAAATAATCGACACCATAGGTCTAGGCATAACCTTTTGCAACAAGATGAGCCTTCAAGCGAGCTAAAGAACCATCAGGATTCACCTTCATTGTATAGACCCATTTGCAGCCTACTGCTTGCTTCCCGGATGGTAGAGGAATAAGGTCCCAAGTGGCATTATTATCAAGGGCAGCCATTTCTTCCAACATAGCACTACACCAACCGGGATGTGAAAGAGTCTCTGAAACACTACCAGGTACATCAGTAGTATCAACTGTAGAAATAAAGACACGTAAAGATGCGGACAAGCCCTTATAGGACTCAACATAACGAGCGTGATCCCGACAGGTGCGGTAAGGGCAATGAGTAGCAATAGAAGGCTCACGTATCGGTGAATCAACCGACGAGAGAACTGGCTCAGCAAGAGGTGGATCATTTGAGAGTTGTGCTGCAGGAGGCGGTGCTAGAAGTGGTGAAGGAGAGGCTACAGGAGCATCGGTGAAAACCCGATAGATAAGAAGATCGTCTGACAAAGGAGATGGAGGAGACTCACGACCAAGAGAAGAAACAGAAGGAGAAGCAAAATAGAACGAAGTAGACTCAAGAAAGGTAACATCCCGAGACATAACAAAGCGACG
Source organism: Heliamphora pulchella (assembly GCA_032270985.1). Lineage (NCBI taxonomy): Eukaryota > Viridiplantae > Streptophyta > Magnoliopsida > Ericales > Sarraceniaceae > Heliamphora > Heliamphora pulchella. Next base: position 12,661 of record JAULJZ010155782.1, on the reverse strand, counting down.
CAACGCGGGATAGTAACACCGACACCCCTTCTGGTGTTGGGGATAGTCAAGAAAAATACATTTTAGGGCATGGGCATCAAGTTTAGTCACATGTGGTCAGGTGTCACGCACATAGCATACACAACTAAAGATTTTAAAGGACATGGAGTGCATAAGGGAAATAGAAGCTAACACAGACATCGGGGAAGCACCACCCAACACAGTAGATGGCAGGCAGTTGATAAGATAGCATGCCGTGAGAACAGCCTCACTCCAAAAATAGTGGGGAACATGCATATGAAAAAGAAAAGCACGGGCCGTCTCCAAAACATGTCTATTTTTCCTTTCCACCACCCCAATTTGTTCAGGGGTATCAGGACAGAATGTCTTATGAGAAATACCATGACCCACCATAAACTCCCTCATAGCTGTAGACATATACTCCCCTTTATCACTACGCAACACCCGAACACATGTACCAAACTGGATTTTCACAGTCATATAGAAAGAAATAAACACAGATAACACCTCAACTTATTTTTCATTAAATATATAAATGTTGCATGAGAATAATCATCGACAAAACTCACGGAATAACGAAAACCAAACAAAAAGGTGATCGGACTAGGTCCCCAAACATCATAATGAACTAACTGAAATGGAGCAGAAGCTCTCCTATTGACTCGAGACTGAAAAGGCACACGCAGGTGCTTGGCAAAACGACATGACTCACAATTGATAGCAGACACAAAACGTAAACTAGGATAAAAAATTTTAAGACTCGACAAATCAGGATGCCCATGACGACAATAGACATCAAGAGCGAAAGGAGACAGGGCACAGTATGCCTAAGCAGGACCAACATCCAGCAGGTACAACCCCCTCGAGACTCGCCCTCCACTGATAGTCCTCTTTATCGTAAGATCCTGAAAAATACAGTAATCAGGGAAGAACGTCACTGAGCAGCCCAAATCAGTAGTAATCTGAATAATAGATAACAGATTAAAAGGGCTATTAGGAGTATGCAGACATTGTGTAAAGGAAAAGAAAGATTCAGTATCGCAACACCACAACCCTCAACAGCTAAGGAGGATCCATTAGCAACCAAAACACCAGTATGACCAGGAGTCAACTTATAATCTAATAGAATACCTAATGATCCAGCCATGTGAGTAGAAGCTCCAGAATCAATGACCCAGGTGTGTGGAGTGACCACACATGCAGTAGGATTACCTACAAAGATAGCTGCTAGTACCTCAGAAGAACTCGTACTCTGTCCAAACTGACCATACATATACTGGTCATACTCTGCTGCAGTCATCTCAACAACCCGCCTGGACGAGTTGGGCGCCCCCTGAGGGCTCTTCTGGCCATGGTCCTGCTAACTAGGATCAGCTGTGGCACTTGCCACCAGTCGGGGCTTCCCATGAAACTTATAGCACTCACTCTGAATGTGCCCCTGGATCCCACAATAGTGGCGCGTACGGGTCTCACAACTACCATCACGACCTCCTCCACGACCAAACTTGCCGCTACCACAACCGCGGCCTCGACTGTTGCAGCCACCACGAAACCCCGCCAAAGCAAACTGATCAGAATTCTCCATGGGAGATGGACCACGAGACTCATCCCGACAAGTCGCCTGGCTCACACAACGAAATGTCTCGAAGAGACCGGGAATGTTCACCCCAGCCAGAATTTGAGAGCGTACTCAGTCAAACTCGGAGTCTAGACTAGCCAGGAAATATACCACCAAGAGCTACTGCCTCTACTCCTGAAACTAAGACAGTTGATTCGTGAATGGTAGAAGGCGATCAAACTCGTTAGCCAAAATCTTAAACTACATAAAATGATCCTGAAGGGGCTTCCCGGACTACTGAGACTGAAAGAAACCTTTCATAGCATCGTAGAGGCAGGAAAATCATGAGTAGATGAATATATCGATTCTAACGAGGACCAGATCTCTCGCACAGTATCAGCATTCGATACCAAAGCCTGAACAGACGGATCCATTGAATTCAGTAAATGACTAAATATCCGGGCATCATCCCAAGCCAAGTTCAGAAGGTCGCTGATGTTTCTGATGGAGGATCATCAAACAGATGAGAATCAAGCTCCACGCCTTTAAGAGATTTAAGGATGCTCTTCTTCCATAGAGTATACCCATTGGCACCATCGAGTCGCCGATCAACCAACCATGTGGATGATGAGAAAACCTCTGTAATACGCTGCTGTCCTGCTTCAACTTGGGATTCGCAGGTCACCGAATCCTCTGACATTCCTATTCACCAACAAGGAGACCAAAAATACCACGAAGCACAAGTCACAACCACACGGAGGAATGATAGAGAACTACACTGGACCCTCACTGCATCATCAAACCATTGGTGACTAGGTTTGGTACTGGCGGCGAGGAGGTTTAAGGCTGTCGGAGGCTGGGGTGGTAGTGGCTAGGGTGTTTTAGGGCTGGTGGCTGACGGCTGACGGCTAGGGTTAGGGTTTAATACTGGCGGCTAGAGTTTCATGACTCTGATACCATGTTAAAATATGAGAGAAGAAATGTTGAAAGTGTGTATCCTTATTGTGCGGCATACGCACATATTTATTAAGATATGAAGGACTACAATAGATACTATAGGCAGCATACCCATAGGATAACTTTATTAATATGCAATATATATTAACAGAGAGAGATTTGGCCGCTGCTGATCCTGAGGGTGATAGAGTGATCGGATTGTTGTTGGCATGTTGATGGTAGTGGTGGTGGTGGTTGGCGATGAACAAGAGGAAGTAGGGAGTAGTTAGCAATGTGACCGTGGGATGGGCTGAGGGGAAAGAGAGAGGAGGAGAGATTCAAAGAGAATGTGATGATGAAGAAGGGAAAGAAAGAGAGTGAGGATAATTTGGTAAAATGACCTTATGAAAAAGGCATTGTTATTTGATATTAATATTAGATCTGCATTTGAACCCAAAATATCTATGAGGGTCAAAAACTATTTTCATTCCCCCATTTAACTCAGTATAACATTACTAAGGGCAAGCGCGAGGGCGAGGGCGAGGGCGAGGGCGAGGGCGAGGGCGAGGGCGAGGACGGTGTAATCTTCTTGAACAATGAGACTGCATTGTATTTGTCTCAAGGGAGGTTTATATAATTTAACTAAAACAAAGAAGTATAAGTCAATCTAATGTACTAACATTTTTGAATTGAAATGTGTGAAAAAACCATCAAAGAAATAATATTAGAAGTGAAGAAATTGCCCAGTTTAATACCATAAGATATAAATGCAGGGTTCAACTACACGGATACAATACATCCAACTGAACAACGAACATAAGAAATCTATCAACCTACCAGTGTGTACCAAAACCCAGCAATGGAATCAATTTGCCTTTGGTCGCCAGGAAATGCGGAATTGTATTTACTTGTAAAAACCTAAGTTGAGCGGAAACTTTTAATTTCCCACTCCCAACTACTGCAAAAGGTATAAAAATTCAAATTCTTTCTTCGTTCATTTCACTACATTTCTCATCAACCAAATGGTGAAAATTTATAAACCCAGCAAGTAGATAAGCATACGGTGTGTGAATTGGAATAAGAAATTTATAAAAGTTACCTCTCTCATTATTCAATACTTAGAAGAGAAGAACCCCAGCACGAATGAGCCTAGGTACGACTTTTTCAGTTTGTTCAGTTTTTAAAATCAAAACGATAATAAATATATCAGACAACTGTACTACTTCATTTGATTTTCTGGGCAGCCAAACATAAACATACAAGAAAATTAAGAACTCGAGGATTCTATTCCTATTTACTTGTAGAACACTACGTTGAGGAGACATTTAAATTCCCAAACCCAACTACTGCAAAACGTATAAAATCAAATTGTTTCGTCGTTCTCTTCACTACATTTTCTCATCAACCAATTGGGGAAAATCTTACAAACCCAGTAAGTAGATAAAGATACAGTTACCTTTCTCATTATTCAACAACCTAGAAGAGAAGAACCTCGGCGCGAACGAGCCTAGGTACGACTCCTTTAACTTGTTGAGGTTTCAAAATCAAAATGATAATAAATATATCATAAAATGTACTACTTCGTTTGATTTTCTCGACAGCCAAACATAAACATAAAATAAAATTAAGAACTCAACGAAATAATTCCTATTTACTTGTAGAAAACTAAGTTGAGCGGAGACTTCTAAATTCCCAATCCCAGTAACTGCAAAACGTATAAAAATTCAAATTCTTTTTTCGTTCTCTTCACTACATTTCTCATCAACCAAATGGGGAAAATCTTATAAACACAGGAAGTAGATGAATTCGAGAATAGGTACCTAGAAGCGAGATCTTGGAATTGAGTTGGTCAAGTTCGATCTTCAGAGACGAGTGTGACAACTGCAGATTGAGACCGTTGTCATCTTCGGTCTCTGAATCCGCTGTAACTTTTGCGAAAATTAGGGTTAGGAAAATGGAGAAGAAGAGTAGTCTTGAAGCGGCCATTGGAGAGAGACCAACAGAGCTTCCGAGAGACCGCTGTGTGCCGCCTGGTTAATTCTTACCGACACCGCCGATTGGGAAATAAAAAATGAAAGAAAAAATGTTAAGCAAAAAACATGAGAGTTTTTATAAATATTTATATAATAAAATAATCTGATGTGACGTATGAGATTTTTATAAACGTTTATATAATAAAATAAAATAATTTTTAATATGTTAAAAATTAGATATTGAAATGAACTAATTTTAGTTTTCTATTTTATCCTCTATTTTCTCTCATGTTCTCCTATATTAAAAATAAAAAGAATATTTATTATATTATTTTTTCTTTCACTAATCTAATAAAAAAATAATTTTTACATTTGTTTATCTTCTTTATTTTCATAAATTAACAAATTAATAAAATTATATTTTAAATTAAATATCTTTAAATTGAACAATTAACCAATTATTAAATTATTGATGTTATTTTATATTTTATTCTTAAATTATTAAAATTAAATAATTTGTCGGTATGCACGAGTTATAACTAGTCTATATAAACAGCATAGAATAATTTGATATGTATCAATATAAGTATAAAAAATTCAACTATTAAAATAAGACAATCTTGGTATTTTCGTTTGTTTTCTTTCTTCTCTTCTCTCGTGACCTCTTACGTAAAAATATCAAAAAAAAATATTCGTTGATATGAATTCTATTTTTACGAATCTAATGAAAAAATAACTTTATTTTAACTTTTATGATTTTTTTGTTTAATTTTTTACTTGCATAAATTAAAATTTTAACAAAGTCATATTTTTAGTTGAATGCCTTGAAATTGAACAATTAACTAATCTTAAATTATTGATATAATTTTATATTTTATTCTTAAGAGTAATTAATTGTCTTTTGACAACTAAATAGGATACATGTAGAAACTATTATTGTAAGCTAGAAACTATTTAGCTAATTACGTAACTTTTTTATTTTATTCTTATTTTGGCATGTTACAATTGATTGTGTTTTCCAGTTGTTGGCTATGTTTGGGCTAATTTTAATAATTTTTGTTTATTTTTATCTTTTTTTAAAAATTTGTGTTTTTTGGTTGAGTTTTTATTTTTTTTAAATCGTTTCAATGAGATGAATTAAAAAATTAAAAAAAAATTGATCAAAAAATTAAAAAAATTACTAAAAATGAAAATAAATTATATAAAATTTGACTTGTTGAAAAAAGAAGGTTAAGTTGTTAAGCAAGGAGCATGAGGTTATTATAAAACTATATTATAAATGTAGGAACTATTATAGAAAACTACTTAATGATAATACTATTTAGCTAAGTACATAATTTTTTTTTATTTTATTCTTATTTTGGCAAGTTGCCCTTGTTGTGACATTTGCAAAAAGGTACCAACTTGTCTCCAATTTTAAAAAGTACTGGACGGGTGCAATTAGCTCATTTATGGGTTTAAGATGAATTTATTTTGATTATAATTAGATTTATTTATTTTATTATTTTTTGTGTGTAAGTTATTTATACAAAAAATTAAATTAATCAAATTTTATTTAAAAACTTGAATAAATTATATTAATTTTAAACAAAGTGACATTAAATGAACGACACTCTTCATTTTTAAAGACAAACATAATTTATTCAAATATTTAATAATTTCTTATTAATTTAATTTTTTATATAACTAATTTATACATTAGAAATAATAAAATAAATTAATCGAATTATCAAAATTGGCCCATATTGGACCCACATATAGGCCAATTACACTTGTCTAGTCATTTTTAGAAAGGGAGGAAAGCTGGGTCCAATGCAAAATGTCCTATACCTCTTAGAATTTTTACGTTTACCGGACTACTTTTCTGTCCCACCATATGTATTTTTAAGACCACTTTTTTGTCCCTCATATGCATGTTTAAACACAAGAGTTTTAATGCATAAGACCGTGCATGAATACCACATTTCACATAACAACGTTATCCACCAACCCTAGAGACCAACAAGTAATAACACGAAACTCAACCCCAAGGGTTAGCTCTAAACCTCTAAAAATAAATTCAGTTTTTCACAAACTTTTCCACAAAAATGCCTTTTTTTTTCCAAAACACACCCTTTTGAAAACAACGAACCCAAACACATCCAACACGACAAAGAAAGATAAAAAACACCCCACACAGGAGTTCAGTCAACTAAAACACCTCATCCAGTCGACTGAAAAGCTACTGGAATTTCTTGAATTTTCTAACGTCTCGGGTCAGTCAACTGAACTCCCTAGTTCAGTCGACTGAACTTCGAAAAAATCCTAGCACGATGTAAAAACTTCCACTTTTTTCATGATCCAACCCAAATCATACCAACCAAACTCCCTTTTTTTCGAAACCCACGAACAAACAAGTCGTCAACTTTAAAAGAAACCATAAAACACCTTTTCCAAACCTTTTCGTCCAACCAAAAACAATCAATCATGATTTCAGAACATAAACCAATTTTTACAAACATAAAACGACTTTTCATGCATTTTTAAACGGTAAAAACTCATACAATTCCACGTAGCACCCCTTTAAAATATAAGAGTCTAGGATCTTACCTCGTTGAGTTAAACACTCAATGCCTCGAAAAATGAACCTCGTCAAAATGAGATTTCTTCTGGATGAACGCGAAACCTTCGGCACGAACAACAAGGATCCGCTATCAAAATGCCAAAAACCCAAGGTCAGGCCCAAGAAAAACTAGAGAGAAGGCAAAGCTTTTGGTTGAGAAAAGAAATATCTAACAAAATATCTAATGAAAATATCTAAGAGCTAGATATTTATAAGCCTCGCCCCCAAAACTATATATTTTTTTTGACTTTGCACCATAATGGCCAACAGTCTCGGGATCCAATGCAATATGCATTTCTAAATCCGAACATGTATAAAATACATATAAACATGCTATTGTAAAAATGATAAACAACACGATGAAAAACATCAAAAAAATTAAAACGGATAAGATCTCACAAATATTTTGACAAGGAGTTTTAAAATCACCTTGGAAATAGTTTTTCTAAAAAAAATTTTGTGCCAAAAGACTCCAAGGAGCTGTTACTTGTTTGATTAATTTTATTATAATAAATGCGAAATTGCCAATGTAGGAAAACTGTGCTTCTTACTGCAATTGCCCTTCTCAGAAAGCTCGCTCAATTTTCAAATTAAATTGAAAGGGTACAGATAAGTAAAATTGTATAGGTTTGGATCATATATCCTTCTAATCAATGTTCGTTCAATCCATTGTTTTATAATAAATTGAATTAATTGGTAAACAAAAAAAAAATATAATCCAATTATTTTGTTATTTGTTTGTTAGATTAATTTGTTGGTATAATACTTTGCTTCTAATTTTGATCCAGATTATATTATTTCTTGCTTTAGCGATATGAGTAATGTTATGGTAACAATATTTAGTGATAACATTTAAGTATTATATGATATGACATCTAGTGATGAATCCAAGAATTTAACTTAGGGGGAGCATTAATTTTTTTCAATCTTAGTCTCATTTCACTCGCTATCTAAAATTAGTTTTCAGACTTTTATTTTACGTTTTAGAAAAATTGACAATCAAATAAGGACTTCTGTATCTATACCAACAGGTTAAAATCACGTTTTAATCAAACATTTTTTACCTTTCAGTTGAGAGTAAAGACAAAACAATTTAAAGATAATTTTTGCGAAAAAAATATCATTTTTTAGAATAAAATATTTCTAGCTGTGATTCTTTAAAACTACTTCTTCATATCTATTTAAAATAATTTCAAGAAAATCATTTCTCATTGCCACGATTGGTTCACCCATTGCTTTTCGTTTTTGTCTAAGCATCGCCAAGTACTTTTCGCCTCGCCTCTTCGGTATATATTTTTGAAAGTCTTAACTCCTAACTTTAAACTCTCTCTTTTTTTTCTCTTGTGTTTTGCTATTTGTTATTTGTGAAATAATGTCGCTCTTTGACTTAATATGCATAGTGGCACAAGTATTTATACATTTTATACAAGTGTTCAATACATCTAATAGTATACTGTGAAGAAAAATATGTGCATTTACGAGCTTACTTTAAAAATAAGTTACGTCTTTTAACGAATACAGTAAATTGTGGCACTAAATATTTATTAAGGGTGTGTTCAGAAACAGTCTTATTTTTAACGAAAAATTAGTGAACAGTCTAATTTATAAGCCGTTTACTATTTTTCATTCAGCATAATATTTTTTAACGAGTAAGATCCATCCTCATAAAAGTTTTAACGCGCAAAGTTCTCTATTGATGTGTGTTTGATTTTTTGGGACAAAAATACCCTTTATACAGATAAATTTATCTGTCTTATTGTAAGTATATAAATAAATAATATAGATAAATTTATCTATACATTTCAATATATATATATATATATATATATATATACATATATAATACAGATAAATTTATTCGTCTTATTAAAACACATGTAAGGTGTTATAACTGAACAGCAAAATTTATATGTCTTATTGGAAGTACGTATAAAGAACACATATAAACTTATCTGTTTCTTTTTAGGACATGTATAAAGAATACAGATAAATTTATCTGTCTTTTATTGGAAGCACGTATAAATAACACAAATAAATTTATCTGTCTTATTGAAAGTACGTATAAAGAATATAGATAAATTTATTTGTTTGCATTATTTGTGTTAATATGTAAACAGATAAATTTATCTTTTTGTTGGGTAATTTTGAAAAAAATCACGCAGTTAGACTTTGCGTGTTAAAATTTTTATTTATGGATCTTGCGCGTTAAAATTTATTTTTTTGAACGTTTGGCTGAAATTCTTTTTTTTTAATAGATAGAGTGAAAAATACAAAATTTGAGAAGGGGTACTATCTAAATTTTTTAAGGGTATATTTTAAAATATTTTTATTATTTATAGGTAAAGAGGGTATATCAAAATTTCAGGATGACACGTGCTCCCTCTAGTCCTTTATTGGAATCGTCACTAGTGACATTTTATGTATGGTGCTTATATTATTTTATAGATTTATTATTTATTTTTAAGCACCACATAAAAAATATCATATTATATAGTACTTAAATATATATTCATTAAAATATAATCATTATAACATTATTATAACATTAATAGTTAGGTAAGGTGAAATAGTCTTTCTTGTTTTTATTGTCAATTGGTGGCATTGAATAGCATACAAATGATGGTAATTGTTGAATCATTTATTCTCCAAAAGGGTGGTGGGTGGAGGGCATGAATTGAATGTATTATTGTAAATTGTAAATATTGACGGAAGGAAAGAGAGCTCCATTATAGTCCAAGAAAATAATTATGATTCATGACATGTCCATCTCAAGGAAAAAAAAATTATGTTCTAATTTATGGTTAGTAGAACTTGAAAAAAGAGAAAATCTATTAACTCTATTTTTAAAATTTATGAATAATTAATTTCATAAAAGCTTGACCTTAAATTCATTATCATAAAAAAATTAAGGACAACTAATTATGATTTATTGGTTAGACAACACTGCTTGTGTAGTGCTTAAAATTATATTTCTTATGCTGCTGGTCCCAAGTCCGAAAAAAGGAGAACGTTGTGCATTAGGTAATTGACATTCAGCACGTCAAAAGACCCGTCAAACTTCTATGAGCATACATTCAAATAATTTACATGGCAAAGGCGTCTTCCTTGAGTGATGCACTGCGTTTGCCTTTAGGCATTTTAAAAAATGAGCAAGAGGTGTTGCATTAGCGCTCAAATGCGGTGAAAAATGAGCAAAGGTTCTTGCACTTTCCTGAATGAATGCGAATAACAAAGTTAGCCCCAGATTATAAGTTTAGATTAGCAACTTAGAATATATAAAGTTTAACGTGGAAAACAATAGAATTAGTTAATACTATGATTAGAAAGTAAATTAGTATAAGATGCTTACAAGAGACTAAATAGATAGGAAAGAAATAAAAAAAATAAAAATAATACAGTGTATAAAAATGATTACACTAGAAAAAAGAGACATAAAAATGTTATAGGAATAATATTATTTAAACACTTTCGATATAATGTAGTAACAGTCGAACGAAATAGAGATAGAATAATTTTAATTAAACTTGTATTTGAGAACATATAGTTATGGGATTAGTGCTTATGCACCTCAGGTAAGATTGGATGATCATACTAAAGGACAATTTTGGGATTGAATGGACCAAATGATCGAAGAAATGCTAGTAGGAGAGAAAATAGTTATAGGTGAAAATTTCAATGGGCACGTAGAAAACAAAAGAAAAAAATATGAGAAAATTCATTGAGAATTTAGTTTTGGGGATCAAAATGAGACAGGAGAGGAAATTCTATATTTTGCGTTTGCATTTGATCTTATATTGATCAATGCTTTGTTTAAATAGAGAGAAGAATACTTAATAACATTTAAAAAAGAGTCTCATAAAAGTTAAATGGATTATTTTCTTATCAGAAATGTAGACAGTCTAATAAATATTGCAAGGTCATTCTTTAGGATAGCTTAATATCACAACATAGACTTCTGGTACTAGATATTCATGTTAAGGAATAACATAAAACGATAAGAGATATTAAAATTTTAAGAACTAGATGGTAGAATCTTAAAGCTAAGTAATTAGAGATTTTTAAGGACAAAATGTATTGAAAAATAAGGCAAAATTTAGAATAAGACACTAATATTATGTAGAGTGAAATGGCAAAATATATTGAAAGAATATCGAAAGATGCTCTTGGAGAGTCGAGGGAGAAGTTCCCTATAACTAAAAAAAATCTAATGGTGAAATGATGTGATCCAAACTATAGAAAAAATAAAGGAATGTTATAAAAGGTGATAAAAAAAAATGAAAATCGGGATGATTTTAAGATTTATAAACAAGCGGTCAGAGATGTTAAACTAAAAGCTTCTGATAATTTTTATACTAGATTAGATAGTAAGGAGGGAGAAAAGAACATCTATAAACTTGCAAAATTGAGGGAAATGAGATTACTCACGTTAAATGTATAAAAAGTGAGGATTGAAGGGTGTTAACGAAGGATGAAGAGATTAAAAAAAGAAAACATATTTTGAAAAATTATTAAACAAAAAATATGTAGAAAGATATGGAGAAGTGGAATATGATAACTCGAATGACGCTAAAGAATATAAGTTCTATCACAGAATATGAAAGTTTGAAGTAAAAACTATAATGAAGAAAATAAAATCGGGTAAGGTTTTAAGACCAGATTGTGTCACAATGGTGTTAGGGTTGTATACTAAGAACTAGTTTTGAATTTTTTGTATTTAATTTTATTTATTAATAAAATTAATTTTTTAATTTAATGAGAATCTTAATGAGTAAATGTATACATTTTATTATTTATTTAATATTATGCATGAGTGTATTTTATTCTACATAGTCTTTAATCTGATGTGTAGTGTTTGGCTTACACAGAAAAAATCAGATTATTGGTTCTTGTAGAATATAAGTTTTTTATTCATAGTGTTAGATGAAATTGAACACACCATTGGTAGAACTGTAGTACAGTATTTTAATAGATCTGGCTTGATTATGAAAAATGTTGATTGTTTTGATAATTGTTCCAATTCATCGTGTAGAGCACTTTGTGTGTTTTGAACAGGACTGCGTTGGGTAGTTAGTTTTGTACTGATTATATAAATTAACTCACATCCCATGGTTGTTATGAGTCCTTATGCTCTTAATCCCGAAATAATTATTAGACATGTATATTTAATATTTGTTATTTTGATTCATTAAAAGGTGCGATCTTTTACAGGTCTATAATCCCAGTGAGTTAGATAACAGTGTTAATTATATAGTAGATATTAATTATTGACATAATCTAAGTCCCGTGATCAGGATTGATGATATCCCATTAAGGAAGCTTATATGTTTTGATCGTGTCAAACCTTGCAGGTTAATTTTATAATCTGGCATTTCAAATAAGTTAAGCATAAGGTCTTAATTTTTTTTAAAGAAACTAATTAAATAAAAATATCAATATTTTATTTTTGTTAGCCTAAGAACTTTTTAATTAGATTTTAATGATTTTTATAATTCATTTTCTTAATTAAATTGATTTAAAAAGATTATATTTAATTATTTCTAAAAAGGTAAGTGTTGACACTTAATGACAAATGAGTGAACATCTTATACCATT
>JAULJZ010155781.1:0-53089 GCA_032270985.1 Heliamphora pulchella | reverse complement strand
AAATAAGTTAAGCGAAAGGGTTTAAGAAATATCAAGATACCGATTAAATTAAATTGTCAGTAATTAAATTTAATTGGTGGGTATCAAGAATCTTAATGTGGAGAGAAATAGTAAACATTTAATAATAGGAGTTCAATGCAAGAAGATCTTGAGATTATGAGTCAGAGTGCAATTATAGTTCTTTAGTAGTGTGAACTGTAATTCAGTATTTTATAAAAATTGCGGAAACTGTTGCGTGTCTTTCCATAATTGCAGAAATCTCTAGTAGGTGTCTGTGTTCCACTGAAAATCTTACTCATAATTACTCCACAGGTCCTTGCTGTAACCCTATATATATGCGGGTAGGCGGAACAAGTTTTTAATGATTTTATCATTATTATTATGATATTATTTTTGTCTTTCAAGACTTAAATATATCGGGGTTCTGCCGATACGAGTTCTCGGAGGATTATAGCCCACACTAAGTTCGAGGATCGTGTAAGAGAATACAGTAGAAGATCTGACTGGAGTTTTAACTCGAAATCAAGTCGTAGTTGAAGATTAGATTGACAAAAGGTATTCTTCTAAATTAACTTTGGTTGCACGGGTTTTATTTTGATCGTTCTTCGTCAAAAGTTTTATCTGGATCCCGTTTCGACGTTTGCCCGTCCAGTTAATTTTTTATCAAAAATTGTTTACAAAAATAATGATCTTGGCAGTATTCCCTCCAACAATATGTTCATCTCAAGTAGTAGATGTGGTCACAAACAGTGGTAAAAGTATACTTGTTCTTGAACCTTTGTTTTAACGGGTGAATCATCACATGGAGTTGTAAGAGTGATATTGAGTAGTAAGAGTGATCATATCTAGTTGTAACAATGGTCATATGTAGTGGTAGAAGTTTTATAGCTTATGTTTTTTGCGAAAAAATGGTGAATCATCACATGGAGCTGTAAGAGTGATATTCAGTAGTAAGAGTGTTCACATCTAGTGGTAACAATGGCCATATGCAAAGGTAAGAGTTGTATAGCTTATGTTTTTGGCAGGAAAAGGGTGAATCCACCTTGGGTTATGGGAAAACCACTTTGCCTTTATGCTTTATTATTATATGTTTTATTTAATGGTGGCGCCCAACCTACGCTTCAGCGCGCGTTGGGTGTGATTTCTAGAGACATGGTTTTGGCGTAGGTGCTAGACTCTTCCTTCCTCTTGCGACCGCATGGTGACGGCATTTCAATCGTCACAACTTCTTGGGTTGCAAAAACTATTAGCGATGAAAAAATGTCATCACAAAAACTATTAGCGACGGGAAGTTTTTTTTTTTTACGACGGCTTCAATATTGTCACAAATGATTTAAAAAAGGTATTTTTTGCACTAACTTCTGTCCCCGCCTCCCAACTCGCGCTCAATCTCCGATTGAGCACCATTTTTATAGGCTAATTTTCAAACAAGCGTATCTTTATCATCCGAACTCCAATTTTGGTCGTTTTTGTGCTTAAATTGAAGCCGTAGAAGTTTTCTTTCCAATGGTTCTACTCTCATGTCAAAATTGTTTCGTGAAAAAAGTTATGTCCAAAATAGTGAGATTATGCCAGTTTTTCTTAAACGTTTTTCACATGTTTTTGAACCAAACTTCTTTGCAAACATTATTTTCATCACCATTGGACCTTTTTATAAAATTCCTTACACATTGAGCTTTATGCAGGAATTATAACCCTTAGACCTCTTGGTAAGAATTATCCTCATGCTTGCATTTCATAATGGCCAATGCAATACCTAGAGGTGACCTTGGCATGCACACAACAAGGCACCATGGTGCCCATAACATGCTCAAGGCAATGTCTAGGGGTGTCCAAGATAAGGCCAAAGCATTCCCAAGAGGTGCCCTTTACATGACCAAAACATGATGTCGTGTAGTGAAAATAATTACAATAAGTAGTAAAAGTTGTCACATACATCCGTAAAAATGCTATTATTCACGTTTTCCATTTTACTAGAAACACTTTTGATAAACCCATTTGTAGCTTAAATATAATTGTGCAAAAAACGTGTTTACCATTCACATTTTCTTGAAAACGCTTTTGATAAATCCATTTTTAGTGTCAATATAATTGCAAGCCAAACATTTTTACTATTCACGTTTTTATTTTTACGGAAAACACTTTTGATAAAAATGTTTTTCATGTAAATACTTGAAAAGAAAATGTTGTTACTAAAAAAGAATTTGGTATTTGGTGTAGGTTTTACAAAGAAAATATTTTTAGTAAAAATATTTTCTTTATTAAAACGTTTTTACTAAACACGTTTTCCATGTAAATATTTGTAACATTATATAAGTTTAAGAATCTCTATTGCATACCCAACGACCTTGAGGTGCCCTTGGCATGCTTAAAGCAAGGTGCCAAGGTGCGCGAAATATGCCCAAAGCAATTCCTATGGGGCCCAAGACAAGGTCAAAGGATTCCCAAAAGGCGATCTTGGCATGGCCAAAACATGACATGGTGTAGTCAAAATAATCATCATGAGAAGTGCCATTGGCATAGCTGAATTAATACGTAGAGGTGACCTTGGCATGCATAATGCAAGACCCTAAGGTGCCCAAAACAAGTCCAAGGCAATGCCTAGGGGTGCCTAAGACAAGGTCAATGCATTCCCAAGCGGTGCCCTTTGTATGACCAAAACCATTCCTCGGTGTAACTAATATAGGCGCAATATAACTTTTAAAGGTGCCCTTGGCATGGAGAATGCAAAACCTAGGGGTGCATTTGGCATGCTCAAAGCAAGGCCCCTAGGTGCCCAAAATATGCCCAAGACAATGCCAAGGGGTGCCTAAGACAAGGCTAAAGCATTCAAAAGAGGTGCCCCTGGCACGACCAAAACATGACAATAAATAGTCAAAATGGTTATGATCGGTAGTAAAAGTGGTCATATACTGTGATAAAAATGATACTTGGGCTTGCTTTTGAATATGGTGTGCTAATGATTGGTCATATTAGATTGTAACAATATTTATGTTTTGTAGTCGGAGTTGTTAGATGTTGTGGTAATAACTATATGAACCTTGTTTTAATGGGTGAATTGTCACGCCCCAAACTCTGGGTCACACGAAAGCCCACAAACAACCACCAAAATTGCCCAAACAAAAGGGATGAAAACCAAAAGCTAGAATAAGGTTAAAACCTTTGTAAAATGCACTACCGAGGGTTTATTTGATTTAAAAGAGTAATTCAAGAGACTACGATTACAACACCACAAGCCAAGCCTTTAAAACAAAACACGTTTTTGGGTAAGAAAGATCTTTTAAAAAGATGTGTAAACCGTTCTAAGATCCCCCTCAAAGCACAAGAGTTTGAATGAAATATAAACCATTTAAAAACTCCTTTTGTAAGCCATTGGACAAAGTAACAAAAAACGTAATAAGAAACTACGAAAAACAATAACAAACACATGGTTCTCTCGAAAACAATAAATCATGCATACATCGGCCCACGACCATAAGAAATGCATATGCTTTACAACATGTTACATCAAACATAAACGCATATCTATAAGGTATAAACTACTTATCCAGACAAAACAAAAGTAGTATCAGGAGCCACCTCCGAGCACCTCAAGGTTAACCTACAAGACTACGTTCACCTGAAAAAAAATTTTTTACAACAAAATCCCACAGCGTGAGCTGAAGCTCAATCGAAACAAACTATAAAGTCGTGAAGCATGATATGCAATTACATAGCATATAGTTGACTCAACCACATGAGCCAAAAATATTTTTCATCTCAAAACCACAAGTTTTTTATTAGGCTAACACGAGCCTCAAAACGGTTCTACTTTATAAAACCCCACGTTTCTATCCTTAAAATCATGAATATCAACAATGCAGATAACGTTTTTACAGTTAAAGAAAAGCAGTAACAAAAATGTTATTTTTCACTCGGACCACACAGCCGAGAACAGAACATTATTTTTCCACTTGGATCACACAACCGAGGAAAATAAAATGATAAAATGATTCCTATGTACCGACTCTGCCACACATAGGGACAAAGGTAACAACTATAGACTCATGCCCATTACTCTAGTCCTGAACCACTTAAGCCTGCTAGGTAATGACAAGTTCTATATGGAGTTACAACAACGTAAACCACTTAGTTTACGGGCCCAAAACCCGAGAGTACTAAGCACCCACCACCTCGTTTACAGGGATTAACCCGAAGGCACGTAGGGACCTACTTTGCGCACGTTTTCAAACTTTCACCGATGAGTACTACATGCCCACATCCACACACATTGTCACGGCACATCTATAGAATCATTTAAAAATCATTACGTAGCTCAACTATGAAAAATCATAAAACAATTATACAACATGTATAAAAAAGATCCAATATCCATCAACCATGGAGATTAACTAGCATTTAAAACATGTATTGATCGTTCCCAACAAAATGTTTAAAACCTGAGACTCAACCCCAAGAGTTAGCTCCAAACCTCCGAAACACGTTTTCACGACTTTCACAAATCTCCTCTTTTTAAAACCCCCTTTCTTTTTGAAAATCACTGGCAAACATCACATTCTAGGAATCCACGGGCTCATGAAACTCACCCCGATCTCAAACATCACATGTATCGATACAAAAAGTAGAGGTGTCGACACAAACAGCAAAAGGTGTTAACACAAACAACGAAGGTGTCGACACAAACAGCAAAGGTGTCGACACAAACAGCAACATAATACTTAACCCCAACAGAAGGAAAAAAGGGTTGGCACCAACAAAAAAAGTATCAACACCAACAGCAAAAGGTGTCGACACAAACAACAAAAGGCGTCGACACAAAAGAACGGAGAGTTTCAACATAAACAGCCATAGCGTGCTCAACACCACAGAAGGAAAAATGGTCGATACAAACAGAAAAGTGTCGACACAAACAGCAAAGTGTCGACACAAACAAAAAAGGTGTCGACAAAAAAAAAAAAAAATAGAATTCTCAAATTTCAGAACAGGCTACTGGGCGATGGCAAAAAGCAAATCCTATTGCCAGCAAATGCTTCTCAGCCCCAAATTAAACTAGCCAAACACCCCATTTTCAACCCATGGACATGCACAAGCCCAAAACAATAAGGAAACACCAAAAATAAAGCCTCAAAACCCATTTTCATCCAACCGAAATCAACCAAAAGAGATTTTTGAACCAAAATCCAACCTTTGAAATATAAATCAACTTTTCATACAATTTTAAACTGTAAAAATACATATAATTGCACGTAGTACCCTTTAAAGACAAAATAGCCTAGGATCGTACCTCGTTGAGTCAAAAACTCGAAGCCTCGAACTCCGTGAAAAACAAACTTCGTCAAAATGAAATTCTGTCCGGATGAACGCGTAACCCTCGGTGCCGATAGCAAGGATCTGCTACTCGATCGCCAAAAACAAAGCCCGAGCCCCAAGAAAATCTAGAGAGAAGGCAGAGGTATTTGTTTGGAAAAGGAAACTTAGCTTGTAAATCTTGAAAAATATCTCCATCAAAATATCCAAGTCTAGATATTTGTAAGCCACGAAAATATCTTCTTCTTCTTTTTTTATAACCTCACACCACAACTCCCAACAGTCCCGGTATCCAACCCAATATGCATTTCTAAGCTCGAACATGCATAAAACGCACATAAACATGCTATTATAAAAATAATAAATAATACGTCGAAACGCTATAAAAATTAAAACGGGTCAGGGTCTCGCAACTCTCCTCCTCTTAAAAGAATTTCATCTCCAAAATTCGACACTGAAACTCAAGCCAAACACAAGCTCATCAACCATCAATAATCTCTGATGCAAACCCAGTAACACCGTATAACAGCAAAAATGTCCAAGCAACTGAAAACCCCAAAATTGTTGTTACACAAGATAAACACGACTTTAAGAATCAACTTCCATATTGACTACTCACATGGGTAAGTTCCACTGGCACTACTATCATCCATGAAACGTCTATAAAATATCGGATCAAGATCCAACTCATGCTGCCAAACCTTGAAACCTAACTCTCGCCGAACACAAACCACTCCAGCGACAAACGTATCACACGAGACCAATCTACCACGGTACTTGATTACAAACACTCTCTTCTCCTAGACATAGAGACTATCACCCTCGTTCTCACTGCCACATACCGACACAATCACATCTCACAATGCACATCAAGGACTATCTTCATGAGTCCAAACACACGACGGCAAAACTTGACATCACTTTAATATCACATTTCTACTCTGCTAATGCAAACAATGCCATCACGAAGCTGACACGACGTCCATCCACGAGCAATAACACAAACATCCAACTTCAAAGAGAAGCTCACTTAACTCACTTGGAATACCAAGGAATGCATTGCATTTTAACCTTCGTCTCACCTGAACAAACACCAGATGATACACCATTGTCCCAAACAAGGTTCTACATAATTAAAAACCAATCCGGCATCACAGTCACAAGGTCACCTAACCCCAACGAGTCACTTGACCAGACACGTCATGCAGACGGAACATCTCATAGGTATCCAACAACCAACACCATCTCAATCATGTTTCCCGTGCAATAGTAAGTCCCTACACATCTCAACGTCTCGCCATCGGATCATTGTTACCAAGACTACAGATCAACCTCAACTCATAGCACATACATCAATCCCTTGAGTCCACAATAGCAAAATACTTGAACCCAAGACTTATCCATCAAGTAACCAAGTAAGACTTGCATCTTACACCTAGCAATATTCTCATATACAGAACTCATCATGGCCCTTCTGTTCCCAACCAAACTTTCACGTTGGTCCGAACAGGCCACGCCAACCAAGACTTCTCAAACATCAAATCCTTTTTGACTCGTATCTTATCGTACTCTTGGGATCACCATCCAAACAAATGGTTATGCCAAAACACGACACTTACCACAGTCGATGATTACTCTAGCTACGACTCCAAGAACTCTGAACAGTTCAAAACCCCAAACAGGAGATAAAGCCGGACCCATAAAAGTTTATTAGAAACCCACCATGTTAATCTCACAACGGCATTATTTTGACAAAATTTCTACTCTGCCAAGAGCTAGAAGTATAACCATACCCACACAATCCAGAAGAAACCGCATACAACGGTTAACGATCCTTAGCTGATCACTACAGAAAAGAACTCTACGTCTCAACACCAACTCTCTTGTCTACAAGAACATGCATTCCTAGTCTACCAACTCGACCGCACAGGGAACACAACCTAAATCTAAATCAATTAGGATTCCAACATCTGCATCCAACCAAGATGAACAACTCTCTTCATCCTGAGAAAGAGAACGGGGTCAACAAGGAACCATGACCCAATCTTGACGTACTCAGTACTCATCAACACTTGGCCCCTAAAGAACCTGGTAAATCTTACCTCAAGGCCACATCGACCACAGTCAACAGCTACAATCTACACCGATCATGATACATGAATCGTCCACTACACTAAGCTCTCAACTCTCGGACCTCATTCACACACGTGAACACCATCAATCCGCATACCTTGTACAACACATCCCATAGGACTATGAGCCTATTACCAGGCATACACAGAGTCACACGTCAACATTCCCATCATGCCAAGACCTCACTTTACAAGGTTGCGCTTACTCACCTAACTCTTGCTAGGCGAACCACAACCACGTCACGGCCTCTAGCCCACTGTCTAAGCAGCTCACATAGAAAGCGTACGACACCAAATAAAGAAAACCTAATCCCGAGACCTTTCATTTAGAGTTACTAATAACTCTCTTAACCATGCATACACCTTTCGCGCTTTCGCTCTCTGAGCACACATCGATCACAGGCATCATAACCCATGATTTTTCGCCTATTGCTCCAGGTCACTCAAACCACACAGTACACTACTAAAGCTTATTACTTCACACTTTGTTCCCATGGACAAACAACATACCCATCTTTGAACCTAAGGTTGGACACAAACAACCTCTAGACATATCACACTCGGGATACACTATCTTAACACTAAGCCAACCATATGCACCTAGCACGGTTCCCAAACATGATCTCCTAATCACTAGGATAACAACTAGACCATGAACTTGCATTTTTGTAGGAATCCTTCAAAATTGATACTCGTCGCACGTTAGAACCGTAACTTGAACCCTTACACATTCCAACACAACTGCGACCCATGCTCTTCTTAGCATATCGGTAACTCATACTCATTCCCATATCCTCGAGCTTACTCACTCTTAACTCAATTCTCAAACCTCAATAAGGTACACCAATTCCCAGTCATCAGACACTATTCTGACTACCAGCTACAACCTGCAAGCAAGGGATATTCCTAGAACTACTTACATTCTGCCATCTCAACATATGCCCAATCAAGGATTACTACGATCCCATCTCCTATGTTCCTGTCTATACCCCATCCTAAGTACACGGCTCATGACATAGTATGGCTCACGACGTACCTAATCCATCACACGGCCAAAACTATGTACACCGAACATTAATTGGAAGGAATTACCACTATTCACAAATCCATCCACCAATCTAATCATAACACATACTGAGGAGAATCGATAAGAATGACGCGCCACTTTAGATAACATACTTAGATTCCTTGCAAGAAATCATGTCCGCAAAATGCATTTCTACCTTGGCTCCCAAGTTTGTTACTCTAAACGCCCGAAGGCAAGACTAATCAATCCTAAGGCCCAGCCTCCATACTCACATATACAGGGCATCAACATTCTCAACAACTAACATGCTCATATTCAAACATAAACACAGGCAACCAAGCACACATACATCCTCACAAGGTGATGCACCCTCTTCCCATGGCTCGCAGGTATTCGAACTCAGAGCTCTGATACCAAGTTGTCATTTTCCAAACTTTGGGTCACGCGAAAGCCCATAAACAACTCCCAAAATTGCCCAAACAAAAGGGATGAAAACCAAAAGCCAGAATAAGGTTAAAATCTTTGTAAAACGCATTACCGAGGGTTTATTTGATTTAAAAGAGTAGCTCAAGAGACTATGATTATAGCCCCATAAGCCAAGCCTTTAAAACAAAACACGTTTTTTGGTAAGAAAGATCTTTTAAAAAGATGTGTAAGCCGTTCTAAGATCTCCCTTAAAGCACAAGAGTTTGAATGAAATATAAATCATTTGAAAACCCTTTTTGTAAGCCGTTGGACCAAGTAACAAAAAATGTAATAAGAAATTACGAAAAATAACAACCAACCTATGGTTCTCTCGAAAGCAATAAATCATGCATACATCGGCCCACGGCCATAAGAAACACATATGCTTTACAATATATTACATCAAACATGAAACATATATATAAGGCATAAACTACCTATCCAGATAAAACAAAAGTCTTGTCATGAGCCACCTCCGGGCACCTCAAGGTCAACCTATAGGACCGCGTTTACCTAAATTTTTTTTCCCATAACGTGAGCCGAAACCCAATAGAAACAAACTATAAAGCCGTAATGTAGGATATGCAATCTAGCATATAGTTGACTCAACCACAGGAGCCAAAAAGGTTTTTCATCCCAAAATCACAAGTTTTTCATCAGGCTAACACGAGCCTCAAAATGGTTTTACTTCATAGAATTCCATGTTTTCATCCTTAAAATCACGCATATCAACAATGCATATAGCGTTTTCATAGTTAAAGAAAATCTATAACCAAAATGTTATTTTTCACTTGGACCACACAGCCGAGAACAAAACATTATTTTCCCATTCGAATCACACAATTGAGGAAAATAAAATGATAAAATGATTCATATGTACCGACTCTGCCACACATAGGGACAAAGGCAACAACTATAGACTCCTGCCCATTACCCTAGTCCTAAACCACTTAAGGACGGCTAGGTAATTACAAATTCGGTACGGAGTCATAACAACGTAAACCACTTAATTTAGGTGCCCAAAACCCGATGGTACTAAACATCCACTACGACGTACTCTATGCACGTTTTTAAACTTTTACCGAGGAGCACTACAGGCCCACATCCACACACGCTATCATAGCACATCTCTAGAATCATTTAAAAATTATTACGTAGCTCAACTATGAAAAATATTAAAACAATTATACATTAACATGTACAAAAAGATCCAATATGCATCAACCATGGAGATCAACTAGCATTTAAAACAGGTTTTGATTGTTCCTAACAAAACATTTAAAAGCTGAGACTCAACCCCGAGAGTTAGCTCCAAACCTCCAAAACATGTTTTCACGACTTTCACAAATCTCCTCGTTTTAAAACCTCCTTTCTATTTGAAAACCACAGGCAAACATCACATTCTAGGAATCCACGGGCTCATAGAACTCACCCCGATCTCAAAACTCTTCTTTTCACACAAAGGAAGAAAAGGGTCAATACCAATAGAAAAAGTGTCAACACAAATAGAAAAGGTGTCGATACAAACAGCAGAGGTGTTGACACAAATAGCAAAAAGTGTTAACACAAATAGCAAAGGCGTCGACACAAACAGCAAATGTGTCGACACAAACAACAACAGAATACTTAACCCCAACAAAAGGAAAAATGATCGACACCAACAGAAAAAGTGTCGACACCAACAGTAAAACGTGTCGACACAAACAGCAAAAAGTGTCAACACAAAAGAACATAGAGTTTCAACGTAAACAGCCATAACGTGCTCAACACCACAGAAGAAAAAAGGGTCGACACAAACAAAAAAGTGTCGACACAAATAGCAAAGTGTCGACACAAACAAAAAAGGTGTCAACACAAAAAAAATCAAAATTCTCAAATTTCAGAACAGCGCGAAAAGAAAACCCTATCGCCGAAAAAAGTTTCTCATCCCCAAATTAAACCGGCCAAACACCCTTTTTTCAACCCATAGACATACACTAGCCCAAAACAACTAGGAAACACCGAAAAGAAAGCCTCAAAACCCCTTTTCATCCAACCGAAATCAACCAAAAGTGATTTTTGAACCAAAATCCAACCTTTGAAACATAAATCAAGTTTTCATGCATTTTTAAACGGAAAAAATACATCTAATTACACGTAGTACTCTTTAAAGATAAAATAGTCTAGAATCGTACCTAGTTGAGTCAAAAACTCGAAACCTCAAACTCCGTGAAAAATGAATTTCGTCGAAATAAAATTCTGTCCGGATAAACGCGTAGCCCTCGGCGCTAATAGCAAGGATCTGCTACCTGATTGCCAAAAATAAAGCCCGAGCCCCATGAAAATCTAGAGAGAAGGCAGATGTTTTTGTTTGGAAAAGAAAACTTAGCTTGCAAGTCTTGAAAAATATCTCCACCAAAATATCTAACGCTAGATATTTATAGGCTACAAAATTATCTTTTTTTTTTTTACAACTTCACATCACATCTCCTAACGGTCCCAGTATCCAACCCAGCATGCATTTCTAAGCTGAAACATGCATAAAACGCACATAAACATGCTATTATAAAAATAATAAATAGCACGTCGAAACGTTGCAAAAATTAAAATGGGTCAGAGTCTCACATGAATCATCACATTGAGTAGTACAATTGATCATGTTCAGTTGTAAGTATAGTCATATGGAGTGGTAAAAGACTACATGTTGTTGGCCCTTTGTTTCCGTGGGTAAATCATCACAAGGTGTCGTAAAAATCATCATGTCAAGTTGTCGGTTGGGTCACATGTAATGGTAAAAGTATTCTTTTGTTGCCCATTTGTTTTAAATGATCACATTGAGTAGTAAGAATGATCATGTAAGAATGTTCCTAATGGGTAGTAAGAGTAGTCACATGGCCATGGCAAAGAGGTGAAGTCACATGACATTGTCAATTGTCAAAATCCATTCCCATTGTAGCTAAAACATGCATAATACAACAATCAAAGGTGCCCTTGGCATGGTCAAATCAATACTTAGAGGTGACATTGGCATTAAAAAAGCAACGACCCAAGGTGCCCAAAACATACCCATACCAATGCCTAAGGGTGCCCAAAACAAGCTCAAAGCGTTCACAAGAGGTGCTTTTGACATGACCAAAACATGACATAGTGTAGTAGAAATGGAATAGTTGAGTAGTAAAAATTATCCTTAATAGTGGAAAAAATGCTACTAGTTCTTTCCTTTTTAATATATAAATGATATGCGCAAAACAACAATCAAAGGTGCCCTTGGCATGGCCAAATCAATACCTAGAGGTGACTTTGGCATTATCAAAGCAACGGCCCAAGGTGCCCAAAATATGCCCATACACTTCGCTTTAATTGGTGAATGATCACATGGAACAGTATGATCACATGGAGTAGCAAAAATGTTCATATAGAGTAGTACTTATGGTGACATCAAGTGATAAAAGTAAATATGTGCTTGGACCTTTGTTTGATCACATGAAATGGCATGGTCACATCGAGTAGTAAAAATGGTCATCTTGAGGAGTAAGTATGGTCACATCAAGTGGTAAAAGTAAACTTGTGCATGAATCTTTGTTTAATCACATGGAATGGCATGGTCACATCGAATAGTAAAAATGGTCATCTTGAGGAGTAAGTATGGTCACATCCAATGGTAATAGTAAACTTGTGGATGGACCTTTGTTTGATCACATGGATTGGCATGGTTACATTGAGTAGAAAAAATGGTCATCTTAAGGAGTAAGTATGGTCACATCTAGTGGTAAAAGCAAAGTTGTGCATGAACCATTGTTTGATTTAATGGAATGACATGGTCACATCGAGTAGTAAAAATGGTCATCTTGAGGAGTAGGTATGGTCACATCCAGTGATAAAAGTTAACTTGTTCTTGGACCTTTGTTTGATTACATGGAATGGCATGGTCACAACGAGTAGTAAAAATGGTCATCTTGAGGAGTATGTATGGTCACATCCAGTGGTAAAAGTTAACTTGTTATTGGACCTTTGTTTGATCACATGGAATGGCATAGTCACATCGAGTAGTAAAAATGGTCATCCTAAGGAGTAGGTATGGTCACATCAAGTGGTAAAAGTTAACTTGTTCTTGGACATTTGTTTGATCACTTGGAATGGCATGATCACTTCGAGTAGTAAAAATGGTCATTTTGAGTAGTAGGTATGGTCACATTCAGTGGTAAAAGTAAAGTTGTTCATGAACCTTTGTTTGATCACATGGATTGGCATGGTCACATGGAGTAGTAAAAATCTTCATATCGTGTAGTAGTTATGGTCATCTCCTGTTGTAAAAGTTGACTTGTTCTTGGATCTTTATTTGATCACATGGAATAGCATGGTCACATAGAGTAGTAAAAATATTTATTTTAAGGAGTAGGCATTGTCACATCTAATTGTTGTTGGCCTTTTGTTTTTATGGGTCAATGTAAAAGTCTTCATGTCTTGGAGTAAGCATATTCATATGCAATGGTAAAAGTTCTTTTGCTACCCCTTTGTTTTATACGATCAATTTGAGTAGTAAAAATCTTCAGTTTTAGCACTAAGTATTGTCATATAGAGTGGTAAAAGACTACTTGTTGTTGGGCCTTTGTTCTAACGAGTGAATCATCATATGGTGTAGTTAAAATCATCATGTCCAGTAGTAGGTACAGTCATATGTAATAGTAAATATATTCTTTTATTGCCTCTTTGTTTTACATCATCACATTGAGTAGTAAGAGTGTTCATATCTAGTGGTAATAATGGTCACATGCAGTGATAGAAGTTGTGTAGGTTATGTTATTGGCGGAAAAATTATAAACCACCTTGGGATTTGGGGAAAACCACTTTGCTTTTATGTATTATTATTAATTGTTTTATCAATGGTCCAAATCATCTTAAAAACTAATCAATTGGTCCAAATTAATTAGGGTATCATGCCCCAAAACCACATTGAGGCATCATAGAAAATCCCTCGACTACGACGAGATTTAGCTCTCTTTAAAAAAATTATTTGTAATAATTAATTTAAGATATTTTTGAAATATTTAATATTTTTTTATTTTTTATTTTCAAACTATTTGGGATACTAACATGTTTTTTTTAGTTATTTTTAGAAGTAGATGTAATTTTTTTAAACTGAAAATAGTATAATTATTTTATTCAAGAAAAATTAGAGTACTTGAAATTTGAATAGAATTGTGTTCTTGAAAAAAAATAGGAAAGACTTCTTATAAAATTTATGATGTTGGAATTTATTCATCGAAATTTATTCATGTTGAATATGAATTATGTAAAAGAATCCATAACAACTTAAACTTTTAACTTAAAGTCACTTGACTTATTACCTTATTGGTTTTGATTTAAAATTTCTTTAAATGAAGTAAACTTCTTGTTAGAATAAAGATTTCAAATATTATCTTTTTTATGAATAAAATAATCTTTAATTTAAAGTCTTAAAAATAATTAAGCATAAAAATAATATAAAGTAGATAATGATAATTCCCGTGAGATTGAAAAACGTGTCGGACACTGCTCTAAAACTGATATTTCTCCTTACGTAAAGGTTCAAACGAAATATATTAGCTTCAAGATACAACACAAGTACTCACAAATCTTGCTCATCCAGTGTTCACATCCACTAAAAGGATATGAACGAATCACGAAAGTTATCCATAAACTAATAAAATACTATAAAAAATATAATATTAGAGCTCTCGTTCGAAAACTCAATGCTTTTCTACTTTTCATCACACACATCTCTAAAAAAAAATTCTTCTCTCTTTTATCTCATAATACACACATCTATCACTTTTTACTTTCTTTCTCTCATAATTTTCTCTACACATATAAAAGGCTAACAAGCCTATATGTAGTGAGAAATAGTGCCATTAAAATGTCACCATAAATCTAATTGAATTTTGTAATGAAATAATTAAAATAATAACAAAAGTAACCCTAATTTATTTACTTGGCCGTTATAGAATTGAATAGGTTAATAATGATTCGGTAACGACCAACAAAATATGGCTACTAATAACCCATTTAAAATTACAATGGATAGGAATAATGATGGAATAATTAATTATGAGTCTCATGTTAGCAACTTGCCTTAGAATAGGTATCAATTATTAATTAAATAACCCAATAAAATTTGTTTTTAAATATTATCAAAATAATGGATATATATGCCCTTATCCACACTACTTAGTGATGGTAAAGCGCAAAAAGTGGCCAAGACGAAAGGAATAAAAAGAAACTTTATATTTTCTCTAAAGGTACCTTGAGGGACCCAGACTTCACTTTTCATTCTTTTTATTCTTTCCCAACGACTAATTCATGCCCGACCTTTATGGCTTCTCAATTGCTTGCCACCATAAACGAGACTCCCAATTCTGCCTATCCTTGCCTTTTTGGATATCCAATATTCGGACAACGAACTGCTACGGAGTATGTATGGGTTAGCAGAATCAACAAGATCTACTGAATTCACAGCTTCAGATGGCATTGGGAAAGACATTACCCATGTTACCATTGGGGCAAAGTTCGTAATATATAAGTTGGTAAAGTGGGTCTTAACTGCGAGATGGAGGTGGGCCTGAGTTAGGAAGAGTTGTTGGCTCTAAACTCCAAGTGAAAAACTCCCTATCGGAGCGAAGAACCACTTGGAGTTTACTTGCAGCTAGCGCCTAGTCCCTTGCTTGTTGGCTTCGTCGACCAATTCCTTGTGTTGGCTCTGATCCAACTAGTAACAGGAAAGATAGATAGATAGAATTGGATGGGCAAAGTTGGTTTGCTTCCCAAAGAATAAACGCTTGGAGACTCAAGAATGTGATGCGCTAGGTTTCGATCAGCTAATCGAGATAGACTGTACTTTTTATTCTATTTGGTTTCATGGCTCATTTCCCTCAGCTAATAATCTCCTCCCTTCATGTTACGTATATATAGACTATATATATACTTTTCTTTTTCGTGTAATTTTAAATTTCGAATGGCTATTATTTACACCAATATGTCTTTCCGGCCTCTTATTCTCTTAGTAATTACCATTTGTATTATTATTTATTTCATTGTGATTTTGATTTTTTTTATACATGCAACAGGTTACGTATATATAGATTATAGGCCAAAAGCTACAACAAAAGGGTCAAGCATCACAAGTTTATCATAGGGGACTTGGTCTTGAGGAAAGTCCTTTGCTATATGAGAGATCCAGTTTAGGGAAGCTTGGGCTAAACTGGGAAGGGCTCTACAAGATCACCGACAAGGCAGGCACAAACGTTTACTGCTTGGAGGACATGAATGGGACAAGAATAAAAACCAGGCCTTAGAATGCAAATAATCTACATAAATTTTATTTTTAAAGTTTCATGTACTTTAGTTTTGATTAGCATAAAATCCATGTGCAGGCCTAAAAATGCTATGCAATGAGTCAAAATCAATATGATAAGCCAAAGTATAAGAAAAAACTTAAGTTTTTCCTATCTAATCATGGTGGAAGATTACTAAGAGAATAAGAGGCCGGAAACATATACCAACGAGTCCTCTACCGAACTAATCGATATAGTCGAAGGACTCGAGGGGGTAGACACAATACCTTATGGAATTAAATTGTTCTCAAACTTGAAAGAACAAACCCAAGTTTGGAGGAAGAAAGGAGCAGCTTTCTCATTGAATGAAGTGTTCTGTCTCTAACACATGAACTAAACTTAAGCTTAATGACCAAGCTAAACTTAAGTTCAAATAATCGGACTAAACGAAAGTTTTAAGTTTGAGAAACCCGAACAAACTGAAAGGATATAGTTCAGAAGAAAGTAAAGAACTGTTCTTCATTCATAAAAGGGGACAAAACCATTAAAGTATAACTGTGGCCCTGAAGATAAAAAAAAAAAGATGGCCCTCAGGCCTAACAAGGAAAGCCCTAAAGGGGATGCCAAGAACTCCTTTGTGGTCTTCACGGGGATGCCTACTTCCCCAGCTGCAGTTGGAAGATCGCTAGGAGCATTATGATTAGTCTCAGAAGGAACCTCCCCTTCAGCAGCCTCGACCTCGGCGAACCCAGGCTCTTCGACTTCTTCTCTTTCCTCCTTGAACTACAAGCCCAGGAGGTGGATGTTGGTAAAGAGGGGGGAGCTCTCCTTAACCCCAATAGCCTCTAGAGATGCCTCCCAAGCTGCTTCAAAAACAATTTCTTAGAGCTTGCGAAGTTGACCCTTGTAGTTCTCTGTTTCCTTGGCCACACCATCGGCGTACGCCTTCTCGGTGGCTTCATCAATAACGGTGGCCTGATTGGTTTAGGTTTTCTTTAGCTCAGCCCTGATAGGTACTAGGGCTTCCTTCCTCTCTTTAATGAGCTTTTTTGGGTCAAAACCTCTACTTCAAGCACGTCCATCTTGACTCGAACTGCAATTGTGATCTTGGTCTTCTCCCGAATACTCACTTCCAACTCGCACATCTGTTGAAGATAGGAGTAGTTCTTCTCACACATCTTCTTGAGATCGACTTCTCGAGCTTCGACCTCTTCATAGCAACCAACACTCTTCATTGCAACCACTAAGTGTTGAAGGCTCTGCGAAAAAACAAAAAAAAAAGTTTAGTACAAGCCAAGACAATAAAATAGAAGGAAAAGTGAAGAGAAAGGGAAAAAACTAAAGGAAAATTTACTTGGATGGAATGCCGAATTAGCGACTTCATTAGTTTGTTGTTCGAAAACATCCAAACTTCTTCCATATCAAAGGAAATAAGTAGAGCCTTCGAAAGGCCAAAAGCTGTCTCTGGGGAACCTATCCAATCTTCGGTGTGAATGAGCCAACCACCCTTCTTTAGCCTGGGAAGTTTATAGTTCATCACCCTCAGGAACGTCTACTACGTCATTTTCCGTCTCCTTCTATTTTTCCTTCTCCTTCGACTTCCCCTTAGCCATATTGGCCTTAGCATCCACAACTTTCTTCAATATTTTAAGAGGAGGAAGAGAAGAGACCCTCCCAAAAGTCTGCCCAGAGAAATCCTCAGAGCCTGGCAGCCTTCTCTCGACGTATTGCTTCTGCTCGTGCAGCGGTGGTAATGGCGACTTTCTTCTTGGAGCTTCTAATGGTGAGGAACTCCGTTAGGTCGGTGTAGACTTTCTCTTAGCCATCTCTTCTCCAGTATCTAAACTAGAGAAGAGATATCGAGATAGCTTCCTTAGGAGATGATGCCTCAAGGGAGTTCGGAAGAAATGGAGGTTGGGCGATTGTTACTTGCCTCGTTGCCCTGGTCTAATGGAGGACTATTGCTTCAGGGACTTCGACTAGTGTTAATGAACTTGTTGTGACTCTCACCCTCGCCAAGCTACTGCAGATGAAACTCCGATAAGTCAGAATTTACTTGAGTAGGATGTGCGCTATTTGGCTAAGCCCCGTCTTCTCGAAAAAGGGTCTTATAACTCTAAACCTTTTTGAGGTGGTTGATGTGAATACTTAACACAATTGCTCAAGATTTTTTGTTGGCTAGTTTATCTACACATGCAATAAAGATCATTATAAGCAAAAACTACAAACTCTATGTCAAGCAAATAAGCAAATAGGTAGTGGGGTTACCAAGGCTGAGGCCAAAATCTAGTGGAATTGTGAAGATGTCCTGAGCTTCATTCGCATCTAACTCGAAGTTCCTAGAGACAGACAAAGTCATCATCCACGTCTTTGCCAGAATTTGGTAGTTCAATCACCAACTTCTCGGTTGCCCTATTTGCTTGAGGTAATAGGATCCAGTCAAATGTTAGACCATGTTGTAGTAATAAACGATATCCCAGATACCAAGAATGGTACCCAGAATATGATTTAGCTCCATAACCCCCATGATCACTCTAAAAACATTAGAGGAAACTTGCATGGGGTTCACCCTATAATAATGAAGAGTTTGACAAAGTAAGAGATGTAAGGGGAACCAAACTCCTTTTTCCACTATGGTCACCAGTGGAAAAGGGAGACGATCCCCGTTCCCCTCATTCGAGTCACCATCATTGGCAAAGGTGATTCCAACATCCTCTAGAATTTGGTATCTATGCTAAAGTTTTTACATTTTTACTGGAGTAGATATTAGACGCCAGAGTTTGCCCATTTTACAAAGAAATTTTGAAAAATAAGGAATGTGGAAAGTGGCAGAAATCGTCGTAAAGAAAGAGTAAGATAAATAATGGAAGAAAGAGAGAACTTATAAAAGAAGTCGATGGAAAATGATGTTGGATTATCGGTTTCATCGCCAAAAAATGCAAAGAGAGGGAGAAATAGCTCAGACAACTACGACAATGGCAGAAAAGTAAGAAGAAGGGTAGAAGGCAACCTTTTATAATGAAGAAACATGGGGAAATGTAATGCTGGCAATGATGATGATGTATAGTCATGTGACGCCTTGCCTGGTTAAGACAACACGTGTCTTCCTCTAGATTCTATTTCAGCCCTACTAGTCACCATTTCTGGGGCCTAATGTATACGAAGCACATGAGGCATAGCTGTAAGGTAAGAAAGAAGACCAAAAGACGATCGCTTAAGCGGTGGCCGAATACCGAACAAAATTGACTAGCATAAAAAAGATAAAAGGATGACGCCAAAGAATCTATTCCCTAAAGAAAACAACTAATGCATTTAAGAAGAATAAAAGCTCCAGCCTCTTACAACTCTTTGGGCTTATAAGAAAGCTAGAACTGAGGGCAGTTGGAGGCGGACAAGACTTCCTGTTACAAACATTGGGCTGCAACCCAATGATGGACCACTCAGTTCGGGCCATGTAACAACCCAAGTGAATCACTCACCTAATAATTTGAATAAATAGTCTAATAACGCGGCCCAGAATGCTTAAGCCAAGTTATTAGTAGTAACTCACAAGTTTCTTTATATATCATACTTAATTTTTATCTTCTACCGATGTGGGATGAGGTATCACAATATCCTCCACTCGAAAACGCGATGCCCTCGCCGCGTTGCTCAAGTTCTTTTCCTGGTTGAGATGTGGATAACAGCCTATTAGCGAACACAAAGCAACATATATGTGTGCACAAGGTATACAACATCGGGGCCTCTACCCCTCTTTAGAACCTCTACTCCTCTATTTGCACTACCACGGAGCCTTACATAGGAATTAAATGTTGGCTCTGATACCATTTGTAGTGACCCAAGTGGACTACTGGACCAATAACTTGAATAAAGAGTCTAGCAATGCGACCAAAAATGCTTAAGCCCCAGCTATTGGTAGTAGCTCACAAGTTTTTTTTTTATATCAGACTTAATTTTTATCTATCACTGATGTGGAATGGGGTATCATAGGCCACCCAACAAGGGCAACTAATAACAGTTTGAGCCATCTAAGATGGCAGCTCATGGCATATGAGCCACTTAAAGGGCAGCTTATGATAGTTTGGGTAACCCGACAGGCAGCCCATCACAATTTGGGCCCATAAAAAGCAACGACTAACAAAAATCCTTGGCGAGATTATCGACCGAAGGAATCCTACCCGTGAGATAATATCTAAGGAAAGGCTGGATAAAGTCCCAAAAAAATGAGGATTGCTAGGGAAAGATAAGGAGAAACTCCTAATTTAACGGGATAGGTAGCAGAGGTAAATGAGATCTAAACTACCCCAGGTGAGACCTCTATAAAAGGGTAAGCACCCCAGGAAAATAGGTACAATATTGATTCTAGTTCTTGCTTAGAAATACGTTCGAGAGAGAGTTCTAACTTAAATGTTGGAGTTCTTCCTAGTCAACCATAATCGAAAAGCAGTAACGGTGTTCTTGTCTTTGTAGGAACTAAATTGGAGTTCCTGTAGAGACCAGATATGTTTTAATTATCTTAATTAATTTTAATTATGTAATGATGTAAATTGTGGAAGTATTTGTTTCCTCATTTTTTCTTATGTGTATGGAAGACCGAGTTTCGTTTTAAATTATGTGATTAAATGTCTATGTGATAATTTATCTGTGATGTATTATATTTGTGCATGTGTACTTTATATATATGTGGTCAGTGGGTTCGGTATCTTTTTTAATAAGCTTTGTTGAACCCAATGATGTGCGCAAAGATCCGAAAAATTTAATTCGGAGATAGTTTTAATTTTTGGTGATTTTTAAAAATATAAATTTATAAATTAATAAGTTAAAATATTAATATCGGTAAGGTACGAATATATATATATATATATATATGTGTGTGTGTGTGTGTGTGAATTAAATACATCATGGATACATAAAGGCATTTTTAGAACATGTTTAGTGGCTTGGGAATATGTGCATGGCTTGTCGGAGAAGCCTCCCCTTCCCCCATGTGGCCGACCAACCCTCTCTCTCTCTCTCTCTCCATGGAAAGACCACCAAGTTTTCTTCCCCTTCTCTCTACATTTTAAAGACCTTGGGCTTGGAGTTGGTCTAAATCACAAGAAGAAAGAGTGTTATACTCGAGAAGGGCTACGCATACAACTAAACAAATCATCGTTGTGGCAAGTTTAGGTCTCCGTAGGTGTTCGGATCTAACAATTTTTAACTCACTGAAGTAGGATTCTAATCCCTCTATGAATGTGTATGACGCATATGTGATCTAATGCATTCTATTTCATATAAATGTTATGAGATTTGTTGATATATAGAAAACCCTAGTTTTGGTGAAAAGTGTATTTTGATGGATGAAATGAAATTATTAATTTGGTTGTGAATTTGAATTTAAATTGAGATTTGAATTTGATTTTAATCCATAGAAATATCCTCCTTTCAATATTTGGGAAAATATGCTTGAACATGGAATTTGTATGAATTAATGGTGATTGTGGAGAATTGAAGTTATAATCATGTAGTGTATACATGAAATGCTTAGGTAAAGATCATGGGTATTAGTTGAGATACCAATAATTAATTGAGGTAATATGTTGTATAAATGGAGAAGTTTTGAAATTAACTTGGGCTCAAGTAGCTCATCGATGAAAGATTGAAAACTTGTGCAATAATATGGGTGCTCATTTCCCTCGGGTTAATCCCTGTAAAGGAGGCGGAGGTACCCCTTTCCTTCGATGTGACCATAAAGGATGCAATTGTGTGGTGATTAGTTATTTACCGAATTGATATTGATTGAGTTAAAAAAATATGGTTGTTGTTAAATTTTGAGAAGAATTGGATAATATGAGTTGGGATGTATTGATATAGAATTGCTTGTTGCATATCGAACTTTATTCATGTTGAGTTGTTTAGAATCATATTGAGCTCCAACTCATGTTGTTTAAACCAAATTTTCAGGTATCAACGATGAGAATATGGCTTAGAAGAATCAAGTGTGTTTTGAGATTATTTTGGTGGTTTTGGGAAGAATTTGCTCTTATGTATATTTTGTGAATTGGTTGGAATATATAGTTGTATTTTGAATTGTTGAATACCATATGAACTCTTGGGTTGTAAGGCCACAAGGCCATGAATTTCTTATATTTTGGATGAATGTGAATGTCATGTGATCCTTGCAGGAGGTTTTTTGGATGTGAATTTTGATATTTCATATGGTTTTGGAGTTGTTTCAATGAAAATTCAAATTTTAGAACCTTCATTTTTCATAAAAATGGATGTTGGGTGTCTAACCAAGTGAAAAGGTCATAATGATGAGCAAATTAGTGCTAGACCGCTTGACGGACTACTCGAGCGGTCTATCACCAAAAAAGGGGGAGTTTGGGTCTGCTAGGGGACCGTTCAAGCGGTCTAGGGTCTGCCGGAGTAGACTCACCTGGGCGTGGTACAAAAATTATTATTATTTAATAAATGTATCTTCTTCATTCGAACTCTAAATTGGGTAATTCTTGTACTCAAATTGAAGGCTAGATGTCTTCTTTTCATATGGTTCTATTTTTATATCTAAATATTTTTCAAGGAAAAAGTTATGATTAAAACAACGAAGGTGTATCAATTTTTCTCACAAGGTTTTCACATATTTTGGCCAAACCTTCCTTGGAAATGTTATTTTTATCACCGTTGGATTTTTTTTTATCAACCCTTAACCCGTTTGTTTTTATACATGAACTCTTCAATCTTTGATTTTGATGTCTTGGATTAGGGGCGTGACAGATTGGTATTAGTGCTGTAGGTTCGAATACTTGTGAGCCGTGGGAAGTGGCTACATCACCGTATGTGAGTTTTTGCATTTGTGTTTAACATGCATATGCTAGCATGCTTTAGTGACGAGAATGTGATAGAATTCGATGTTTATATGTTATGTGTTGTATTTTGG
Source organism: Heliamphora pulchella (assembly GCA_032270985.1). Classification (NCBI taxonomy): domain Eukaryota; kingdom Viridiplantae; phylum Streptophyta; class Magnoliopsida; order Ericales; family Sarraceniaceae; genus Heliamphora; species Heliamphora pulchella. The sequence goes on along the minus strand of JAULJZ010155781.1, from coordinate 29,947 downwards.
CATGGAGGTTGAACCTTAAGGATGACGTGTCGTGTCATTGGGCGCGCGGTTAACTAACTTGGGAGTTGAGTTAGGAAGGCGTTTGACCGACGTTATTTATAATGAGAAATCTAAGTTACGCAGATTGACGTATCACTCTTATTGATGCTCCTCATTACGTGGGATGCGTTAATGTGATCCTAAATTGTTAAGTGATAATATGATTAAGTGTGATTTTTTTATATCGAAAGCGTGATGCTATATCAAATCCTCATATTAATATCTCCTTTAATTCTTTTATATAGAGTGATGCCTCTAAGGTGAGCTCGTGGTCGCAGCGTGGTAGGGACTGCGAATTTGCGCAAGTTCCTGAAGTCAGGGAGGTGGACTCCCCTTAAGAACAAGTAAGAGGTGTAGAGTTCATGTGAGAGATGATGAATACTATGCGTACGCTGGCTGAGGTTGCGAGGGGAGGAGATAGACCTCCCGAGCATAGGGCTACTTCGGCGATGAGAGTTTCAATAGTTGGATCCTCTAACATTCACCGGAGATCTAGACTCTCGGGTTGCCACTAAGTGGCTAGAGTTAGTAACAAGAATCCTTGATACTCTACAGATCGTGGAGGATGACCTAAGGGTGACCTTTGTCGCCTTTCAGTTGCAAGAAGATGCACATGAATGATGCAAATTTGCATGAAAGACGGCTGACGGCATGTGGGCTGCGTTTACGAAGGTGTTTCTTTAGAAATACTTTCTAGAGTCTTCCAAGGATGTTTACAGAGAGGAGTTCCTTTCTCTCACTCAAGGGGGAACGACAGTGGTAAAATATGAGACTAAATTCACTAGCCTATCCTATTATGTACAAGTGGTGGTGGCCATCGATGATCTGCACGCCAAGAGGTTTGAACGGGGCTTGAAACCCGCAACAAAAGACAAGGTAGCAGCTTTGAGGATACGCATTTTCTCAGAACTTGTAGAGTCGGCGATAACAATAGACAAAACCCTTGTGAAATTTTGCAAGGCAAGAGAAGTTAGGACACAACAAGGAGAAGGCAGTGCACAGTTGTAAACACCCCAATTTGACCTCGCTGAATCTTAGGCTTATCCAGTTAAGTCCGGTGATGAAAACTAAGTGGGAATGATGACTCTGCACAATCGCCGAGAAGCAATTCAAACCCAGTACTCTGTTAAACCAAACCACAAGATCACATCTTTCGAACTTTGAGGCCGCAACCTTCAAAACCTTGCGCCCTAGTTGTTAACTGGTTCAAGTAATTTAGCTGCAACCTTTGAACCTCGCGACTGTTATGTTGGTTATTGTGATCGCAAAAAGAATCTCTTGGAAATTCTAAAATTTGTTACGGTCTCACCTCATACCTCACGGTTGTAACCTTTAAAGGTGGCAACCGCAAACTTGTTGAGCCCAGTCTGAGCATCGAACGTGGCAGCACCTCATTGGTTGGCATGTTCTATATAAACGTACCTTTCGTACTATTTCAAGGAACTTTTGGTTGACATCGATATACTGCTACTTTATCGAGTACGATTCTAATTATACTGGTAGTCTACCGTATTCTCGACTCACATCCTGATTCACACTTTCACTCGACTTTAATTCAAATACTAGAATTAAATTACTGTTCGAGGACCAGATAGCAGATCACCACACTCTACAACTTAAGGATTCATCTTGATTGTTGCATTCTAGGTATTCTGTTGGATTCCCCGACACTTCTCTCTTCACATTCTTTACTCCTATGAAGAGGTCGGGTTAGAAATTCAAATTTCAATCCATAAATTGCATGTCTATTCCTTTAGTTTTGTTGTAATTAGATTTAATTTCTCATTCACATGTTAGTTATTGATCTTAATTAATTGAGTTATAAATATGTTTCATCCTAAGATTATGTTTAGAATTAAGTTTGTCGTGATTTCATAATATTTTGGCTGAAGTCATAACAATATGCTTCTGTTTCTTTGTTTTATGTTGCATATGTGTCACACATTCACACCCTAATACATTGTCCATTAAAATTTAGCAAAACAGTACCTACAAACCTTATGGTGGCAACAATTACTGTTACGGTTATAACATTGTGGCACTAACATTCTTACGATTGCAACATTTAACATTGCGCCCACGCACTTTTACCTCATATTCCTGGCGACTACAGCTTTTATATATTATGGCCGCAGGCTTTTGTTATTTCTAGTATCTTAATTATATCCCAGTAGACTATCCTTGCTCTTTTCAGTATTCTGCTGACTACTAACATGTAATTTGTAGAATACATCAGCATGGTTAAGGCTTCAAAATCCTTAGGTTTATTTTTTCTTTCGTTCAAATCGATGTTATGCTTAGTTTAATTTGACATGATTAGGGTTTGCAAGTTTCACCAAAATGATTTCATGCTTTGTATATCACATGCGGTTTGCTCCATGTATCATTTAGATAGAATTTGCTTGCCTCAGGATCTAGGATTTTTTTTATTATTTGTTTGGCGTTCTATATACTTATGCTATGTATTTTTATTATTTAATTTTGAATGTTCATTCTTTGTCCCGATTTTCTGTATTTGCATGCATTTAAGAAACATAATTAAAGAACCAATGATGATTAGTAGAGGCCAACCTTATGGCGAACAAGATGCCTAATACCTTTTTTGATTCATACCTTAGCCCCTGGACCCTTGTTTTCTCTAGTTGACGTTTTAAAAGATCAATGGCTCATTTTTTTTTCTTAGTTTTTCTTAAAAATCAAGTGGTGACTCTATTTTTCATAAAAAGGGTTTTCAAAATATTTTGGTTTTCAACGTGTTAAAAAGATTTCAAAATAACTCTTGAATTCCCTATTTTTGTTTTGAAACAAACTCTAAATTCTGGCTCCCTAATATTTTCTAGCAGCTGGGAACTGGTTTGCAAAATCAAATAATGAGGACTAGACTCGAAAACATCATTGGTTCTTAATTTGACTTTCTCATTTTCATTCTTGCACGCATTTGCATTATTCTCAACTTTCTGCTTCATCGACCCGATACCCTAGTCAGTTTACTGTCTAGGGCTATATCGGGAAGACGGGTAAGCCATTTAACTGCACGCTTATATAGGTGTGGCAAAAGAGTTATTGCATATCGTTTGACCATGATCTGTACCATACTAGGCATGAGAGGTATATTCATGACTCTTCAGAAGGTACCCAGAGTAATTGACTAAATCGGCCATTTTCTGCATATAATAGCCTAGAACCTTGCCGTTAGGTGCTTAATCAGTACGATTAAATGTTTTTGTTTAATTCTATGTTTTGTTTGCATTTGTTTAGGACCTTTTATTTGTTTGTTGGGCTTAGGATAGTTTCTCTTTCGGGGTTCGACCCGGGTTTGCTTTCGGCTTTTGTTCGTTTTATGATAGTTTTTCTCTCGGGTTCTTACCTGGGTTCTTAGTCTTAACCTTATTCTGCTTTAGGATCTCGGTCTTCTTTTCGGGGTTTTGCCCAGGTTTCTGTTGCGACCTTATTTTTGGCTTAGGATATCTTTCTCTCTCCCGAGGCTCTACCCAGGGTGTTGGCTTTGTGCTTTTGATTTTATTTAGGTTTGTTTCTCATACTCCTGTCTAGATTCTGGCTTAGGGTTTTCTTTGGGTTAGATTTTTTTTCTCTCGGAATGCTGTCCAATTTTTCCCGTAGAATCTTTAGTTATACCTTTATCCCAGTAATCCTTTGTTTAGTGTTAGCATGGCTTTCGAGTTTCTCTTTCGGGGTTTTCGGGTGTTGTGCTTTTCAGTTTTCTGTTAGTTTCGGCCCTATCAGGGAATTCTACTATTTTGCTGCTCGTAGTCAGTTATTCAGCTATATGTTATCGAGGATCTGTTTGAGAAGTTTCTGATACTTGCTTTTCTTCTTTTGGGTTATCAGCGTGATTCTGATTTTAGATCATTGAATCAGAAGAACAACATCCAGTACGTGTTTGGGTAGCGTCAGTAACAGGCAGACTCTATAGAGCATCTGAATGGACAACAGAATCATATGAGATAGCAGAGAATGAAGTGAGTCTGACAGCCCTAATGAGGGTAATTATTGAGATACAGAGGGCAGTTGAACAGCAGATATAGGCTCAGAACCAGTGTCAAGCCTAGATTCGGGCAATCCAAGCTCGCTTGCCAATGGTAAACGAGCAGTAAGATGATCTAAATGAGAACGGAGAAGATTTCTGGGTAGGTAATCAGGGACAGAAAGGCCGCAAGTCGTTATACCACCTCAGGTTCCTCGTTAAGCAATGGTAGGCCAGGAAAAACAGCCCAATCTAGGGAATCCGCGTTGGCACAAAAGATCAATAGAATGAAAAAAGTACCGAGAAAAGCAAAGCAGGTGGAAGAATATATGCTAGATGTAGGCAGTTTGTGCTTATTCTCAGATGCCAAGCTGTCGGAAAAATCCAAGATGTCAGAGATGGAGAAGTTTGATGGAACAGAAGATCCTCAAGTTCATCTAAGAATGTATGTCGGTACCCTCTCTCCCATGGGCATTGACGATCAGTTGAAGGCTTAGTTATTCCACCAGTCACTCTTTGGGGCAGTGCAGAAATAGTTTCTCTCCTTAGATGCTACAAAGATCAAGACATGGGAACACATTGCTACCGCCTTCGTCAGTCAGTACAGTTACAACGTTCAGTTGGAAGTCACTACCTGAGAACTCAAAACCACCCGGCAGGACGACTGGGAGTTATTTGTGGACTTTCTAATTAGGTAGAGGGGAAAGGCGGCCAAAATGAAAAATTCGCCAACAAAAAAGAAGCAGGTAAGAATTGTGGTGAAGAACTTGCAATCCCCTCTGAAGCGCTATCTGATCATACAGTCGCTCTCCACTTTTAAATAGTTGTTTGATGCTAGGATGTAGATTGAAGATGCAATCCAGTTAGGTGATATAGAGAAGGCCGAACTGAGTTAGAAGCAGAGAAGGCCTTACCCTACTAACAATCCAATCAAGAATCAGCCCACACCCTTCGCAAATCTTATTGCCCGGTCAAATAAGGTGAACCTTTTGAACCCTCAACAACCAAATTCTTCATCTTTCACATCACCTAGAAATAACTACCCATCGTAGTAAAGGATGCCGAGGAGAGTTTTCACTTCCCTCAATATACCATTGTCTACAGGCCAGAATCAACTTGTCGAGAAGGGGCAGATAAAACTTCTAGATCCAATGCCACTACCAAACCCCCTGCTGCTAAGATTTAACCCTTCTCAGTACTGTGTGTTTCATCATACCCATGGACACTTGACCGACAACTACCTACGACTCCTTCATGAAGTCCAGGATTTAATTGATGACAAGATCATTCCATCTCCCTCCACTGTTTAAAAATCGAATGTCACTGCCAATCCACTACCGAATCATGCTAAGTAGGCTGGGGTGAATTATATTTATCTGGCGTAGTTAGAAAATCCTAGCCATTATATCTGTCCGATATATTTGCCGCACCCGTGCATTCCAGCTGTTAAAAATAAGCTGTCTTATTTGTTGATTATGGCCGAAAATAGGTGGGATATGATGGAAGAGTGGAATGACGACACTTGGGAGGGATATTAAATGGTGGTTCAGGCCGATAACCATGAAGAGTGCAATGAGGATGATGACTAGCCGTTAGACTATCCAGTACGGCCATATGGATTCGGTCATGTGCTAGGTGGTGCTACTCTTCATCAACTTTTTGAGGTGGAAGTCTATGTTGATGAAATGCAGTCCTACTAGTTGATCCGAACGGTATTAAAGTCAGACGGAGATGAGTGGACTGAATTCTGGGCTACCTGAGAATAGTAAGTGGATTGCATCAGGAAAGACATCTAGGGGTTAGACAACATCGACTACACATGGGTAATAGAAGACGAGGAAGAATGGAATGGAAGATTAGAGTGCACCAATCTGGATGACCTGTGGGAATTTAAAAGTTCTTTGCATGTTGCCAAGATCAGACAAGCCGAGAACACTATGCCAGGATTATGGGATCTTAAAGAAGGGTAGAATATCTGACTAGAAGTGGGCGACATTTCAAGCTGGCTCAGTTAGAAAAGGGACAAGCAAGTGGGAAAGAAAAGGAGAAAGAGCAAGAAGAAGACGACGACGCTGTACTAAAGCAGCTGAAAAGGTCTCAGGCCAACATTAGCATATGGGGTTTGTTGATAGCTTCACACTGGCATCGACAAGCCGTGTTAAAAGTTTTGAATAAGGCCAATGTCTTGATAGACGCAACTCTTGAGCAGTTGATCGGGTTGATTCTGCCAGCTGTGGAGCCTAGGGTAATTTTTTTCTCCGATAAAGATTTACCACTAGAAGGGAGAAATCACAACAAGTCTTTGCATATCACCATTAAGTATCTGGAGAAGTGGGTTTCTGTAATGCTTATCGACAATGGTTTAGCACTGAATGTCTACCCACTCAAAATGGTAATCTGCCTGGGAATGAAGCCAAATCATTTCACGCCCAGTAATCAAGGAGTTCGGGTATATGACAATACAAGGAGGAATGTACTTGGGCTGGTGTCATTTGTTATGTCGGTCGGGCCTTTGGAAACCTCGGTAGAGTTCCATGTGCTGGATGTCCTAGCATATTTCAATCTGTTGTTGGCGCGACCTTAGCTCTACGACCCTGATGTATAAGTCGTTTCATCTACCCATCATTAAAAGCTAAAATTGATTAAGAATGGGGCAGTATTAACTATCCACGGGAAAGATAGTATTCAACCCCCAAGAGAAGACGGTTCGACCCTCTTAGAAGTCTAGCATGGGGAGGGGATGTATTCTTGAGTGGGTTCTAGTTCGATGAGGCTCAAGCCGTACAAGTGCTGTCAAAGGAGGAAGAGAGCTACATTAATCTATGTGCTGTTACAATGATGAGACGTATGTCTTACTTTTTGGGAATGGGGTTCGGTCGCAAACAACAAATATTTTTGAAGCCCATCCAAGTGTTGCCGACCTCGTAATGCTTCGGCCTCAGGTACAAGTCGACGGACGAAGATTTGGAGGAGTTAAAGCAAGGGCAGAAAGGAAAGAAGTTCAAGTATTCAGGAACGCTGAATGGTCACTTCGTCAAGGGGGTGAAGATTTTTCGTACTGTGGTTTCCCGGAGCCATGGTTTGATGAGGAAACTAATCAGAGGTTGCCAGGGTTAGAAATTTTCTTCAACCACAAGTTATCGGGTACAGAGGAAGAAGAGGCAATAGAGGGAAAAGAGAAGAAAGAAGAGAAAATTCAAACGGAGGACTGGGCCGACAAATTAGACGGCATTGGCATGGGAGCATTATTTAGCGAAAAGATGGCTCATATGGGCATAACTAATTTAGACTACATGATGTTGGGCTGCGGTGTGCCAACTAACTACACCAGGCTTATCGTAGATGTGGCTGCAAGAGATGTTAGCAACTGGTCCTTAGAGTCTTGTAATTTGCATGATGCATGTCTCGAGTCCAAGTCTGAGTTATGTGAGTCTGTGTCTGAGAGCACATCTGTCTGTGCATTTTCCCCTACTATTGCTTTTGAGCTTGTAATTTTGTCTCTCTTTGACATCAATGAAATGAATGAGATTTCTAGTTACTCTATTTAGTTTGATTTATTTCATATACTTTTTGATGATTTTGAATTTAACGGGGATGTTCCTGAAGAAATAAAAGTCCTAATAAAAAGAGAAGAAGAAATGCACGCTCAACCTACAACTGAAGGAACTTTGTCAATTAATCTGGATAATGAAACTAATCCACAAATTGTCCAAATCGGTTCTTCATTATCTCTAGTTGAATGTGAGCAATTAATAACTTTATTAAAAGAATTCAATGACGTCTTTGCATGGTCTTCTGTGGATATGCTCAGTATTCATCCCAAGATTGTCCAACACCATATCCCTTTGTATCCTGATGCCAAACCGATCAAAAAGAAATTGAGACGGATATAGCCAGAATGGGCATTGAAGATCAAAGAAGAAGTTACCAAGCAAATCAACGCTGGTTTTCTCATGGTAGTCGAATACCCGAAGTGGGTGGCTAACATCATGCCAGTGTTGAAAAAGGATAGACTCATCAGAGTTTGCATAGATTTTTGAGATCTTAACAAGGCTTGCCCAAAGGACGATTTTCCATTACTGCATATTGATGGCTTAGTAGATAGTACAGCGGGGCACGCCCTCTTGTCAATCATGGACGATTTCTCTTAGTACAATCAGATCCTAATGGACCCTGAAGACAGAGAAAAGATGACATTCGCTATACCTTAGGGCACCTACTATTATCGTGTGATACTATTCTGTTTGAAGAATGCAGGGGCAACCTATCAAAGGCCTGCCACTACTTTGCTGCACGATATAATACATAAGAAAGTTGAGGTGTATGTGGACGATATGATAGTGAAGTCCAAGGATTGGAATGGCCATATCATAGCACTGCAAAAGTTCTCTAAAAGGATCAGAAAGTATAAGAAGCGGTTCAACCCACAGAAGTGTTCCTTCGGAGTCACTGCAGGAAACATGCTCAAATTAATGATTACTCAACGGGGTATCGAGGTCGATCCATCGAAAATCAAGGCGATCATGAAAATGCCTCCTCCAAAGACTGAGTGAGAAGTCAGGGGCTTTTTTGTTAAGATAAAGTTCATCAGCCGGTTCATAGCCAAGCTTATAACCACCTGTGAGCTGTTGTTCTACCTACTGAAGAAAGGGGTCAAGTTCGAATGGGATCAGAAATGCTAAGACACCTTTAAAGCTGTGCGTCAGTACTTGTAAAACCCACCTATTTTGGCTCCTTCTGAGCCTGATAGACCATTGATTCTTTACTTATCAGTGACTGATTCGGCTATGGGATGCATGCTGGCACAAGAAGGAGAAATTGAAATTGAGAAGGCAGTCTACTACTTAAGCAAGAAGATGACTGGGTCTGAGATACGATATACATTGCTGGAGAAGACATGTTGGGCTTTGGGTTAGGCCTTCCAAAAACTAAGGCATTACATGCAGTCTTTCACAGTGAATGTAATTTCTCGGATGGATTAGTTAAAGTACTTGTTCGAGAAGCCGGCACTAACGGGAAGGCTAGCCCGGTGGTTGTTATTGTTGTCAGAGTTTGATCTCTGGTACGTCAATCGAAAGTTAGTAAAGGGCAGAGCGGTAGCAAAATTTCTAGTAAACCAACCAATTGAGGGAGATGAAGACGTAGAATTTCAGTTCCCCGATGAGCAGGTTATGGGAGTCAAGGATGAAAAATGAACCCTGTATTTTGATGGTACATCTAATCAGTATGGCTATGGAATAGGAGTTCTCCTTGTTACTCCTGGCGAATTACATGTTCCCTTGTCTTCGAAGCTCCATTTTAAAGTTATCAATAATCAAGCGGATTATAAAGCATGCTTAGCCAGGTTAGAGGCAGCCCTAGAACTAGGGGCAAAGAAACTGGAGGTTATTGCTGACTCAGCATTGGTAATCTCACAGGCAAGAGGAGAATGGAAGGTTAAGGACGTAACATTAATTCTCTACCATCAAGAGCTGGAGAAGTTGATACCGTGCTTTGAATCAATGGTCTTCACTTATGTTCCGAGACTACAAAACAAGTTCACCGATGCACTGGCTACTTTGGCATCAATAATTGGCATGCCATCAGGGGTCAGGATGAGGCTATTGATAATTAAGTAGAAGAGAAAATCGACATATGAGATGACAGCAATAATCGAAGAAAGCACAGACGAACTCCCTTGGTACTTCGATATTTAGAACTTTGTGGAGAAAGGAGAATACCCCAAGTTTGCAAGTAAAAGGGACAAAAGAGCAATAAGGAGATTATCTACACAGTTCATTATTTATGGAGAAAAGTTGTCTAAACGAGGGCATTCCGAGGTCCACACGCTATATATCAACAGTGAAAAAGGCTGAGACTTGATGAAATGGATACATGCTGGAGTCTGCGGGCCTCACATGAGTGGAAATATGTTAGCCAAGAAAATCCTACGACAAGGGTATTTTTGGATGACAATGGAGATGAATTGTATACAATTTGTGCGAAGGTGCTATAAGTGTCAGATCCATGCGAACCTTATGCACTTTCTCCCATCCCAACTGTATAACCCGATGTCGCCATGGCCGTTTTTAGTATGGGGCATTGATGTGATTGGCAGAATAACACCAAAGGCTTCAAATGGTTATGAGTTCATTTTGGTGGCCATCGAATATTTTACCAAGTGGGTGGAAGTTACCTCTTACTTGCTGCTGAAAGCTTTTCATGTTGCTAAGTTTATCAAGTAGAATATCATTTCTCGATACGGGGTTCCCCACGAGGTTATCTCAAATAACGATTCACACTTCCAAGCTGAGGTTTTGGATCTTTTTTTAAGAATATCGGATAGTGGCTCACAAGTCGTCACCATACTGGCCACAAACCAATGGGGCAGTCGAGGCAGCAAACAAGAATGTAAAGAAGATTCTGCAAAAGATGATCAGTTCCCACAAAAATTGGCTGGAGCATTTACCATTTGCACTTTGGGGGTACAAGACGTCGATCAGAGTTTCAACAAGAACCACGCCTTACTCCTTAATGTATGGGATGGAAGTTTTGCTTCCCATTGAAGTGGAAATTCCTTCACTAAGAGTAGTGGTTGAGGCTAACATTTCGGAGGCAGAATGGCAAAGGAATCGGATGGAAGAGCTATTTTTGTTTGATGAAAGAAGACTGCAGGCTCTATTTCACATACAAGGTTACCAAAGGAGGATAGCCCGAGCATTTAACAAGAAGGTCAAGACTTGAGATCTAAGAGAAGGTGACATGGTTCATAAGGAAATAAGGGCTCATATTTTTGACCCAAGGGGCAAGTTCAAGCCAAACTGGTCCGAGCTGTTTCTGATCAAGACTATTATGAATAGTAGTGTAGTGATCATCATGGATCTGGTTGGCCATACGTTCTTCATTTCAATTAACCTGGACTAGCTCAAGAAGTACTACCCTTGAGAGAAAAATAAATAAAATAAAAGATTGCTAGGTTGAAAATCGAGAAAGTGACCTAGGAGAAAGTTGGAGCAGCCCACAAGGTCGAAACCCGAAAGGGCGACCTTAGCAAACGTTAGGATACCACAAAAGGAGAATGTTAAAACCTGAGAGTAAATTGAGCCCGAACTAAAGGTCTGATTCCACTTTCTTGGGATACATAGGTAGCTTCTTTAAAGAAGTCCGGCCATCTTCCTTTGTTAAAGCCATCCTTGAATCCAAGTAAAGATCAATGCAAATTTATCTTTGAATTTTGATAATAAAGTTATTCACATTGTAAAAATTGAAAAACTTAAGATAATTACAAGATTTTTTTCAAAATAAAAGTGGAATACTTCATTTTATCATTGATTACAAAGTTTTGGAAATAGGGCAGGCATGTGAATCCCAAACTCTAAAAAACAAAAGAAAGCTATGAAATCTTGAAAAGCAAAGCGGCTCCCTTAAATCTTCCTCCTCTTTGTTTCCTGTTTTCCTTCTTTTTATTTCGTTTCTCTCTATCTTAGATCAACCATGCCTTGTACTCCTCAGGAAACTTCGGGCACTGTAACTTCTATATCTCCATCAGTGAACGTGATGGCCAAGCCTCCTGATACCTTACTAGAAATGGGGCCTGAAGTGAAGATGAGTATAAACGACCTCGAACACTATGGAATATGACCTCGAACACCATGGAATATGATCTGACTGCGACCGAACTACCTCATGATCCTGTGTGGGTAATAGAAAGTGGACAGTCGCAAGCCAATCAACAAAACGCCAAGATGGTCCATAGTGGTCAAGGTCATAGTGGAGATCCGCCACCAAGAGCATTGCCAGGTAATGTCTGCTCCAATCAGAGAGAAAAGATACTACCTCCAAGCCATGTTAATAGTGCATATCTAATAGTAAGGACGATATACAAGGGTCGCGGCATTGTACCTATATGTGGCTAGCTTCTGCATGAGATTCACCTTCTCCTTCACTAAATCTTCAAAAGAGATAAGAACCAAGAAAAGAGAGATGTGCGATAAAATAAAGTAATGAATAAAGAAAAAAAAAAGAAAGGTTAGCGGTAAAAGCCGAGGAAAATACAGCAAAAGGAGAGAAAAGTGGTAAAAATTGAGAGGGAAAGAGTGAGTACGAGCACATTATTCAGTTCCACAAAAATGGCCGGCAAAGACTACGAGATGGGTTGGGGGTGTGATGATGAGCCCTTGCTGCCCGAACCTAAACTGAATGAAGGGATAGAAGGGGGGGCGTGATGATGAGCTCTTGCAGCCCAAACCTGAACTAAATGAAGGGATAGAAAGAGACGTGAAGGCGGATCTTTAATACTTGAGCCTGAATTAGATGAGGGGGACAAAAGAGGCTTGATTGGGAAACGGGAAAGCACCCTCAAAAGACACCAAAGTATATGAGAGTACAGAGCTTTTGGATATCTATGGCCTATGAACCAGCATGAACGCATCTGTGATGGTTGAGTTGGGGTGAAAGTGACCCCCTTGAGGGCACAGCAGAAGGGCCCTTGACAAAAGCCTAGGGTGAAGATGAATTGATTGTCAAAGACACGTGAAAAAGGCAAGTGGGAGGTAATTAGTCTGTAAATATGTTTCTTTATATACAATACTTCTCGATGATGACTGGTGATGCTATGCATGGTGTGTACCCTGTTAAGAGAAGTTTTGTAGTTGGTTAAATTTGGGTGAAAGTTTGAGGACTAGGCAGTGGTTAAATTGATCGTCAAATACTCATGGGAGAGATAAGTAGGAGGTGGTTAATCCACTCCCTTCAATGAAAGAGGGTTATGAGGGTCCGAGGGACAGTGCACGGGCAATTCGAAAAGTTGGAAACAAAGACATACTAATAAGGAATTACTGAAAAGAAAGAAAGTTTACCTTAAAAAGTAAAGAGCAGCCAGCAAAAGTAGTAGTCGTGCCTCGATGAACGACATCCAAGCCAATCAAGGTCTCAGCAAGTACCATCGGGATGAAGTCTTTTCCTGACCACATCTGACCCGTAATGTTAACTAGTGAACAGCTGAAACGTCCATTAGAAGAAAAGAGGAGGTAACGAGCAAGAAGGCAGAAGCACAAGGTATAACGGCGCCGTAACTGAAAACTAAGGTCGCTGAGACCATGTCTTCGCCCTTGATATTCCCTGCGACCGCAAGGTCCTATCCATGTGACTGCAACCTTTAAAGGTTGCATTAAAGGTTGCAGGTGTACCTCTTTTTGCACCCTTTTGTATCTGTAATACTCTGTGACTTATTTTCTATGGTCTATTGTTTTCAAGCAAGACATTCACTTGCATAAGTTTAGACTATGATTCAAGGTCTATATCATGTAACCAAGAAAGTTTAAGATCTAAGGAAATAATGCACAATCACATGAGTAGAAAAGTAAAAGGCACGAAGGCCCAAATGTATCTAAAAGTGTGGCAGGAGTACACTGGCCCATCATCAAATAAAACCTGGGGCATCAAATAAAACCTGGGGCGCGCAGGCTCAAAAGAACCAAGTGTATCATAATGTATTGGAATGTATTAGAATGTATTAGAATGTAGGGGGAAGATCTCTCTCTCATTGTCTCCGACAAACTCAATAGGAGAAAGGGTCAGCATCTGAAGGGCTAACATCAGACAAGTTAAACAGCTCCTCCAGATCGTCGCTGTCATCGTCGTCACTACCAGAAAAGGAAGATATGACTCAAGAACGGCTCTGGGCAGACGAAATAGATCCTCAAGTAGAGTGAGCTCGAGAGGAGGCACGGGACCCATGACCTCATGCTGGGCCTGGAACTAGAACTTGCTGCTGTGCTAAGCCGGAGACTAGAGTCGGTAGCTATCAAAAGGAGATAAATATAAGTACGGGATATGAGAAAAGATAAAGAGCTAAAGAAGACGAAAGATACTCACTATGGTTATTGGGGCAAAAGCAATGCCGGCGGCCTGAATGGTGGCATCCTGCTGATGAATCAGTGCCCTGTACCCTTGACAACAGAAGCATCACATGATCCAACCATGCTTGATTAACCTAAAAAAAGAACATACAGTTTGAGTAAACTAAACAAAGAGAAAGGAAAGAAAAGAAGGTGTAAAGATAAAACCTGAGTGATATCGACTCTGAACTCCAGAGTCGGAGGAACAGGAACAGGAACAAGAAGGGTAAAGGGGTGGCCCGCTATGTAAAAAGGGACGTCCCATGGAATCTCTAAACCCACCACCCCTCCAACTCTAGCTGCTCCAGCTTCAGCAGCTCCAGCAGCTCCAGCTCTGACTCTAACAGCTCCGGCTCCACCTACTCATGCTCCTGGGGCGGCTGCCCTTGCATCTCTCCCCCTCCTCCTGGCTCCACCTGGCCCAACTGGTAGATCCCCTGTAGCTCCTAGATGAGGACCCATCGGTTCCATCAGATGACCTCTTTCCCATGTCATATAGTCTTCAGCCGGCTCCAAAAAATCAGACACTGGAGCTCCAGCTACCTCCAGCAGGATGTCGAGGCTGCCCATGAGATCTGTTTAGCACATGGAAGCTAGAGGAGGCATAGGGATCCAGAAGTGATCTAGGCCAAGGGACTACTGAACGACTCGCTCTCCCAAGTACCACTCTTGGCAGAACAGGCCCTTTAGCAAGACCCACGACCTAAAAGTACCACGACTGCGCATTAGATCTATGTCAACCCTCTCCTCCATCCCCTGCCAAACATCCCAACGGACTTGTAAAGGAAAGAAGGTATCCAGTCAAAAAACATAACGGTAAATAAGACATTGAACAGAATAATGAACAAATCAAAACACAGAGTCAATGGACAGGCAGCAGATAGTGAATAGTGAACAGATCAAAAAATGGTGTCTAGTCAGAGAATAGATCAGTGGATAGAATAGTGAGCATATTAGTGAATAAAGTAGCGAAAAAAGCAGTGGATAGTGACAAGGTAATAAACAGTGAGTAATACACAGAACAGTGAATAGTAACCATAGCAAAGTAGCAAAACAGAGATCAGGAGATAGAAGTTATACCAATCAAGGGTCAGTTAGTCCAAAAACTATCGGAATCTGTCTAAACTCTTCCCCTGGGGTCCGTCCCCTAAATCCCCTCGCCCACCGAGATACATGGGGAATTACTAGAGGATCCTCATAAGAGTTCACCTGGACGTGCATCCCAAGGAACTCATAAAACTCCAGAGCTATAAAAGAAAGGGTCAGCAGAAGAACATATAATAGATTTGTGAATAGAATAAAATGAAGAAAATAGAAATAATGGTATACCTCCAAAATCCTCTAGTATCCCGCCACTCTCAGCTCCTGTGGGATCTAGGTCACTGCCCTCATAGAGCCATAAAGAGTAACGAGAGCTGCGCCACCCCAGCCATACAAAGCAACTCGGTCCAGATGGAAAAGAGCCTCTAGATAGTGCAGGTGAACGGTATTCTCCACGTTCGCAAACAAGGAGACACTAAACATGTACGGAAGAAAAGCCCGAGTAACTCAATCATAGTGGCAGGGATCTAAACAATGGAAATGATGAAGATGAGTGTGGAACCAGGAATACTTAATGCGACCCTAGTCCATTTGAGTTGGAACAATGCCTAGAAAATAGGTAAAAGCCTCTGCAGACTGGGGGATGGTGGAATCAAAAGGGATGGGATCACCACAAACCCAGATGCCAGTGATCATAGCAAAATCGAGCGAGGTTAGTGTGGCCTCGAACATGGTGAAGTGAAAGGTGTTAATGGTGTTCCACCACCTCTCTGCCAGCACCGTCAGTTGCACTCTGTTTAGTCCTCAGTTCAATGTCCAGGTTTATCCTTTTAATATTAACAACATGTTTGAATTTCATTTTCCATTATAAGTCTCGTTTATTAAATTGATTATGTTATTTGATTATAACTGGGGCAATTAGTTGCAAGTTCTTCAATCACAAGTAACAGGGGATCCTAGACATGCAACTATGTTCGAATAAAAAGCTACAAAGTATGTTCCAATATTCTGAATTGAAAGAGAAGAAAAGAGGACTTACCGCATGATTATGGCAGGAGATGTGGTCCTATGACTCACAGAGAAGAAGGTCGGGAGCAACGTCAGCTACAGGAGGCTCGTATCTCCTCATCCCGCTAGGCTTCAGACGGAGAGGAGATGGAGCATAGTGACGAGGGTCGAAAGGAGCAGGGATGCCCACACTAGCATGGGGATCCAAAAAATCAGCAATCTCAGCCTAAGTAGCTGCCTGCTTTGCTGCTGCATGATTTGCAGTTGCCTGTGCTGTGGCTAATACCCGTGCCGCCCTGTTCTGGTCCTCAGCAGTGCGAAGCAGAGACCGTTTAGGCTCGGTCGCGAGTATGTTTATATCCCCCATAGCAGTGGAAGGCTGAGGTGCAAAAATCCCATCAACAGGTATGCTAGAGCCGGCCCCTCCAATGGTACCGAGGGAAGAGCTATCAAAGGTAGAAGGTCCTCGCCGTCCCCCAAAAATGTCGTCACCGTGGCCCGCCATGTGGAGGAAGTGAGGGAAATGCTGAGAAAATATTAAAGAAAGTTTTGAAAATCTCAAAAGCCTTTGGAACCTTAAGAGAGTAGAGAGAGTGAAGAATGCGAAGTGAAGGCTGTCCCGCACGTCTAGGTGGCTTTTAAGGGGCCTGGACCTTGTGACCGCAAGCACCGAAAGTGGAGACCGTGAGGTTCATGAAGGGGTTATTTGCGATCACAATGTTTGTTTGAATAGATCCTCGTGACCACAGCCTGTCCCAACGGTCATGTCATGACCTAGTCCTTTGATTGCAAGCTTTGGTTGTTGGGGGCACGTGTTTTCAGGTAATGATTGCGTTTTGGGTGTTATTATTGCTTTTAGGGGCTTGTTTGGGTGTTTGTTTTTGTTGTTTTCTCCTGATAAATTTAATTTTAAAGTTGACTCGACTTTTTAATTATTTTTATCCCGTTATCGTCCTGAATTTTAGGTCTTGACTCGACCTATTAATTTGTAATTTTCTCCTTATAAATTTAATCTTAAAGTCTTGGCTCAACTTTTTAATTATTTTTATCTCGTTATCATCCCGAATTTTTAGATCTTGACTCGACCTATTAATTTGCTCCCGATGAAAATAGTTTAAAAGTCTTGACTCGACTTTTAAAATATTTTCTATCTCGTATTCGTCTCAAATTTTTTGATCTTGACTCGACCTATTAAGTTTGTGATTTTCTCTTCATAAAATTAATTTTAAAATCTTAATTCGACTTTTTAATTATTTTTATCCTGTTATAGTCCCAAATTTGTAGGTATTGACTCGACTTATTAATTTGTGATTTTCTCCCGATAAATTTAATTTAAAAATCTTAACTCGACTTTTTAATCATTTTTATTCCGTTCCCGTCTCAAATTTTTAGGTCTTAACTTGACCTATTAATTTGCTCCGATGAAAATAATTTAAAAGTTTTGACTCGACTTTTTAATTATTTTTTATCTCATGTTCGTCCTGAATATTTAGGTCTTGACTCGACCTATTAATTCGTGTTATCTTCCTGTCTAAGATAGTTTTAGGGATTTTTACTCGATCCCTTTAATTATCTTTTCCCCAGTTAAGTTCTTAGATCTTGATTTGGTTTTTAAATTATTGTTTATTTGTGCTCCTTGGGTCTTGACCCGACCTTTCTGATATCTTTTGACCTACTAGTATCTGCATCATGTTTTACATCTTGCATTTGTCTCAGAACTACATTTTAGTCTGATCCCTAGCAAAGGGGTACATAGGTAGCTCAATAAAAGTTTGAGCACGACCACCATCATATGAATTCTTGTGTGTTTTGTAGCTTAAGATTGGCAGCTCGGTCAAATGGATGTTGTTTCTGGGTCTTTGACATAACTTGCATCATACATTGCTATGCAAGTTATGCCAAAAGAGGGACAACTGTAGACACCCTAATTTGACCCAATCGAATCTTAGGCTTATCTAGTTGAGTTCGATGATGAAAACCAAGTGAAAATGACGACTCTTCACGATTGTCGGGAAGCAATCCGAATCCAGTACTCCGTGAAACCAAATCACAAGATCACATTTTTCGAACTCTAAAGACGCAACCTTCAAAACCTTGCACGCTGGTTGTTCACTGGTCTAAGTAATTCAACCGCAACCTTTGAACCCCGCGGCTGTTCTGTTGGTTATTGTGACCGCAAAAAGAATCTCTTGGAAACTCTAAAATTTATTACGGTCGCAACCTTATACCTCACAATTGCAACCTTTAAAGGTGGCGACCGCAAACTTGTTGAGCCCAGTTTGAGCATCGAACGTGGCAACACCTCATTGGTTGGCATGCTCTATATAAATGTACCTTTAGTACGATTTTAGAGGACTTCTGGATGACTTCGATATACTACTACTTTATCGAGTACGATTCTAAGTACATCAGTACTCTTCTATATTCTCGACTTACATCTTGATTCACACTCTTGCTCGACTTTGATTCGAATACTAGAATTGGACTGCTGCTCGAGGACTAGATAGCTAATCACCACACTCTACGACTCGAGGATTCATCTGAATTGTTGCATTTTAGGTATTCTGTTGGATCCCCGACACTTCTTTCTTCACATTCTTTACTCCTGTGAAGAGGTCGAGTTAGAATTTCGAATACCAATTTTTAAATTGCATGTCTCTTCCTTTAATTTTGTCGTAATTCGGTTTAATTTCTCATTCACATGCTAGTTATTGATCTTATTTAGTTGAGTTATAAATATGCTTGATCATAAGATTATGTTTAGAATTAAGTTCTTCGCGATTTCATAATATTTTGGTTGAAGTCATAACAATATACTTTTGTTTCTTTGTTTTATGTTGCATATGTGTCACACATTCACACCCAATACACTGTCCATTAAAATTTAGCAAAACAGTGCCTACAAATCCTACGGTGGCAACAATCACTGTTACAGTGGTGACATTGTGGCACTAACATCCTCACGATCGCAACATTTAATATTGCATCCGTGCACTTTCACCTCATATTCCTGGTGACCATAACTTTTATATATTATGGCTGCAGGCTTTTGTTATTTTCAGTATCTTAATTATATTCCAGTAAACTATCTTTGCTTTTTTTTTTCAATATTATGTTGACTACCTGCATGTAATTTGTAGAATAGACCAACATGCTTAAGGCTTGGAAATCCTTAGGTTTATTTTTCTTTCGTTCAAATTGATGTTATGCTTAGTTTAATTTTGTAAAATACATCAGCATGTTTAAGGCATGTAACCTTTAAAGCTAGGGTTGTTGCAAAACGGTTCACTAAAAAAGAATGGATCAATTATGAGGAAACCTTTTTGTCGATAGCCAGGCTTAAATCTATCTGAATTCTCTTATCCATTACTGCTCATTTTGAATACGAAATTTGGCAAATGGATGTCAAGACAACTTTTCTTAACGAAAGTCTTGACAAGTGTATCTATATGGTACAACCAGACGATTTCCTAGAAAATGGTCAAGAGCACATGTTGTGCAAGCTTAAGAAATCCATTTATAGACTTAAGCAGGTTTTAAGGTCTTGAAATATTTGGTTTGATCAAGCCATAAAGTCTTATGATTTTGATCAGAGTCCAGATGAGTTTTGTATGTACAAGAAGCGTGATAGAAGCGTGGTAGTCTTTCTAGTGATGTGGGCATGATATCTTGTTCATAAAAAATGATGTGGGGATGTTATCTTCGACAAAAGTACGATTATCTAGGCAGTTCAATATGAAAGATTTGAGAAAAGCTAATCACATCATTGGGGTCAAGCTTTTACGAGATCGAAAATAAAAGATGTTGGGCTTATCACAAGTAAAGTATATCGATGATATCCTTGCTCATTTTAGCATGTAGGATTCTAAAAAATAGTTTCTCTCTTTCAGGCATGGAATCACTCTATCCAAGGATCAGTGTCGTAAGACACTTGACGAGATAGAGAAGATGAAGACGGTTCCTTATGTTTCGGCAATAGGAAGCCTAATGTATGCTATTCTTTGTACTAACAAGTCATTAGGGTTTGTTTTCACCAAAATGATTTCATGCTTTGTACATCACATGCGGTTCGCTCCATGTATTCTTTAGCTAGAATTTGCATGTTTTAGGATCTAAGATTTCTTTTTATTCTTTGTTTAGCGTTTTATATACTTATGCTATGTATTTTCATTATTTGATTTTAGATGTTCTCTCTTTGTCCCCATTTTTTGTATTTACATGCATTTGAAAAACATAATTAAAGAACCAATGATGATTAGTAGAGGCTAATCTTATGGTTAGGCGAACGAGGTGCCTAACACCTTCTACGATTTGTACCTTAGCCCCCAGACTCTTGTTTTCTCTAGTTGACGTTTTAAAAGATCAATGGCTCATTTTTGTTTTTCTTAGTTTTTCTCAAAAACTAAGTAGTGATTCCATTTTTCATAAACAAGGTTTATAAAATATTTTAGTTTTCAAGGTGTTAAAAAGTTTTCAAAATAACTCTTGAATTTTCTATTTTTGTTTTGAAACAAACCCTAAATCCTAGCGCCACAACAGTCGAAGGGACGCCTGTCCAAGAGTTAGAGACAGATTAGTTCTAGTTTCTTTCCCATGGGATCCTATCATCAGCAGCAGCATTCCTCCCTAGCACCCTCTATAGCTTCTTCGGGACGGTCAGAGTGCAGAGAGATTATTTGTTTTGTATACCGATAGCCAGGTCACCGTGCCATCAACTGCCCAAAGAAAGAACAGTCGCAAGGCCTACCACTGACTCAGCCCTAAGGGAGAGGTTTTAGTGCGGTCAGACAGGACATGCGCGCTGACTTTGCCCTCATGGAGGGAATACACAGAGTGCAGCAGTTAGGGATATAGAATCTAGTGCTGTTGGAGGGACCACTTCGGTCCAATTTGTGAGGCAGTCAATAGTGTAGGGTCACAGTGTGGAAAATTGGGGAACACACGAACGAGTTTTTGCCATTTCTAAGTCGAATGCCTCAAAGGCACTAGTCGTACCAGATGCTGCAGATAGTACATCTGTTATCAGAGGAACCTTCTTAGTGTATAATTCATGGGCCAGTGTCCTCATCAACACGGGAGCATCTCATTCATTCATCTCATCTGCATTTGTATCGGCATTGGGTTTATAGGTAGACGTGTTGGGTAGTGCTTTATGTGTAGAAACCACGGTTGGTGGAAGGAACGTGTTGAAAAGAGTATGTAGATCTTGTGAGATTGAGATCATCGATTGCCACATTACGTTTGATTTAATTGTTCTTGACATGACTACCTTTGATATCATTCTTGGATGAATTGGTTGAGTACCTATCATGTGCATATAAATTGTGATTGATGTCAAGTGTTTGTCTGTACACTTGAGGGTGATTGCTTTTGCTTTGGGGACAATGGAATGATAGTTTAATACTTTTACATTTCGATTCGCGAAGTCGTGAAAGTCTTAATTTCCTTTTCTCTACCCTGTTGATGAGTGAGGTTGATTCCATCTAAAGGGAACTCCCTCCCATTGTTTGTGAATTTCTTGATGTATTTCATGAGGATTTGTTTGAGTTACCGCCGCGACAAGAGGTCGAGTTCTCTATTGATCTTATATCGGGGACTGCGCCCAATTCTATGCCACCATACCATTTTGTGTCGGCCAAATTACAAGAGTTGAAAGTACAGCTTTAAGAGTTGTTAGACAAAGGCTTTATACATCCGAGTACTTCACCTTGGGGAGCTCCAGCATTGTTTACCAAGAAGAAAGATGGATCCTTACGCTTATACATCGATTATCGGAGATTAAATCAAGTGACTGTGAAGAACAAATATCCTATGCTGAGAATCAATAAATTATTTGATTAATTAAATGGTTTGAATTACTTCTCAAGATTGACTTGAGGTCGAGTTATCACCAGTTACAGGCAAATGAAGAGGACATCACGAAGACAGCTTTTCGCTCACACTATGGGCACTACGAATTTCTTGTCATATCGTTTGGTTTGACCAATGCACCAGCAACGTTCATAGACTTGATGAGTCATATCTTCCATCCTTATCTTGATAAGTTCATGGTTGTGTTCATGGATGATATTCTTATTTATTTACCATCAAGGGAGGCATATGATGAACATCTGAGAAATAAGAGATTTGGTTATCCGAAGTAAAATTCCTTGGACACATAGTTTCAGAAAATGGTGTAGCGATGGATTCTTCGAAGATTGAGGTCGTGATGAGTTAGGAACGAAGGGATTAAGTTTGTGTGGAACGAAGCTTGTGAGCATGCTTTCTAGGAATTGAAGAAGTGGTTGACGAGTGCGCCCATTTTGATCATACCGGAGTGAGGGTTGGGTTGTACTGTATATTGCGATGCATCTCATGATAGGTTAGGTTATGTCCTCATGCAGCAGGGTAAAGTTGTTGCCTTTGGTTCTCGACAGCTGAAGACTCATGCGAAGAACTACCCGACACATGATTTGGAGCTTGCAGTTGTGGTTTTTTCCTTGAAGACATGGAGACATTATTTATATGGCAAACGTTTTGAGATGTTTTCGAACTATAAGAGCTTGAAGTATTTGTTTTCTTAGAGGGACTTAAATCTACGGCAATGAAGGTGGATGGAGTACCTATGCGATTATAATTTTGATTTGCAGTATCATCTGAGGAAGGCCAATGTAGTGGCTGACGCTCTTAGTAGAAAATCCCTTAGTTCTTTGGCCCGCGTCGGGAGTGGAATATGCTTGGAGAGGTTGGAGAGTTCGAGTTACGTCTTGCGGAGACCGACGAATGTGCCACATTATTTATAGTGGTTTCACAACCTACTCTTTTTAGCCACATTATTGAGGCTCAGCAATAGGATAGTGAGGCTCGGATGTTTTGTGATCTTGTTATGGGTGATGAGGATTCCAGAGGATGGACTATACATTCTTACCAGAGTTTTAGATTTGTTAAGAGATTATTTGTGCCAGAATCATGTCGTAAGGAAGTGCTCCCCGAGTTTCATCATTCTTGCCTTGCAGTGCATCCAAGTGGCATGAAGATATATCATGATTTACGCCGATAATTTTGGTAGAAAGGTAAAAAGAAGGATGTTACACTTTTTGTTTTGTGATGCCTTACTTGTTAGCAAATGAAGGCCGAACATCTGAGACCAGTAGGGTTATTACAACCATTGTAGATTGATTGACCTAATCTGCTCATTTTTTTCCTATTTGAATGACCGACTCGGTGGATAAGCATAGTAGATTATATGTCAGTGAGATCGTTCGACTCCGTGGAGTACCAATATCCACTGTTTTTTTTATCAAGACCCTCGATTCATATCACATTTGTGGCAGAGTCTTTAGTCAGCTTTAGGGAAGAGCTTACTTTTTAGCGCTGATTTTTATCCCCAAACAGACGGTCAGTCTGAACACACCATTCAGATCTTGGAGGATATGTTACAAGCATGCGTGTTAGATTTTCGTGGATCTTGGGAGGACCATTTACCTTCGATGGAGTTTGCATATAACAATAGTTATCAATTGAGTATTAAGATGGTGCCTTCTGAGGCCTTGTATGGTAAACCTTGTAGGTCACCTATCTGTTGGACCGATGTGGAAGAGGCAACCATGTTGGGACCTAACCTAGTATGTGAGACAATCGAGAAGATTACTGTTATTCGCCAACGTTTAGTGACATCCCAAAATTGTCAAAAGAGTTATACCGATCGAAGAAGAAGACCCTTGATGTTTGAAGTGGGTAACCGTGTATTTTTTAAGGTCTCACCTCGCAAAGATTTGAAGAGATTTGGTATGAGTGAAAAATTGTTACTATGTTTTATAGGACCGTTTGAGATCCTTAAAAGGATTGGAGAAGTGGCTTACCATCTTGCCTTGACTCCACAGCTATCATCACTACACAACGTTTTTCACATTTCTATATTGTGAAAATATGAACTGGATCCTTCACACATTCTTGATAGGGTTGAGTTGCGAGTTAAGGATGATATCTCTTGTGGAGAATGACCGATAAAGATTTTTGACACCAATGAGCAAGTGTTGCTAGGGTAAACCATTTCTTATATCAAGGTGTTATGGCTCCATCATGGCGTCGAGGAAGTCACGTGAGAGCGTGGGTCAGAAGTTCATTCTAGGTATCCAAACTTATTTTTGGCTTGATCATGAGTTGAATTTCCAAGATGTAATCCCCTAAGGGGGAAGGTTTTAGAGACCGGGTATGTTTTAAGTATCTTAATTAATTTTAATTATGTAATGATGTAAACTGTGGAAGTATTTGTATACTTATTTTTGCTTATGTGTATGGAGACTCATTTTTGTTTTAAATTAAGTAATTAAATGTTTATGTAATAGTTTACCTGTATGATATTATATTTGGGCATATGTGCTTTTTATATATATATATATTGCCAGTGGGCCCAGTGTCTTTTCAATAAGCTTTATTGGACCTGCCACATGCATAGAGACCTGAGAAATTTAATTCAATAATATTTTTAAATTTTGATAATTTTTTTAAAAAAATTATAAATTAATATAAAGTTAAAATATTAATTTTTGTATAGTACGAATACATATATACATCATGGATGCATGAGGACATTTTTAAAAAATGCTTGGGCTTAGCGGCTTGGGAATGTGTGCATAGCATGTGGGAGAAGCCTCCCCTTCCCCCATGTGGCCGGCCAACCCTCTCTCTCTCTCTCTCTCTCTCTCTCTCCTTTTCTTCCATGGAAAGACCACAAAGCTCCCTTCCCATTCTCTCAACATTTTAAAGACCTTAAACTTGGAGTTGGGTTAAATCACAAAAAGAAAAAGTATTCTACTCGACGAGGACTATGCGCATAACTAAACGGATCATTTTTTTGGCAAGTTTGGGCTTCTGCAGGTGTTCGAGTCTAGCGATTTTTGACTCACCGAGGTATGATTCTAATCCCTATATAAATGTGTATAACGTATATGTGATTTAATGCAAAAATGTTATGAGATTTATTGATATATAAAAAATCCTAGTTTTGGTTAAAAGTGTATTTTGATGGATGAAATGAAATTGTTGAGTTGGTTGTGAATTTGAATTTAAATTGAGATTTGAATTTGGTTTTAATCTATGGAAATGTCCTCCTTTTTAATATTTGGGAAAATATGCATGAAGATGGAATTTGTATGAATTCATAGTGATCGTGGAGAATTGAAGTTATAATCATGTAGTGTATACATAAAATGTTTAGGTAAAGACCATGGATAATGGTTGAGGTACCAATAATTAATTGAGATGATATGTTGTATAAATTGAAGAGTTTTGGAATTAACTTGAGCTCAACTAGCTCTTCGGAGAAAGATCGAAAACTTGCGTAATAATGGGTGCCCATTTCCCTGGGGTTAATCCTTGTAAAGGAGGTGAAGGTACCCCTATCCTTTGTTGTGACCGTAAAAGGTGTAATTGTGTGGTGATTAGTTAGTTACCGAATTGATATTGATTGAGTTAAAAGAATATGGTTGTTGTTAAATTATGAGAAGAATTGGATAATATGAGTTGGGGTGTATTGATATAGAATTACTTGTTGCATATCGAACTTTATTCATGTTGGGTTGTTTAGAATCCAATTGTGCCCCAACTCACGTTGTTTAAACTAAATTTTTTAGGTATCGATGATGAGAATGTAACTTAGAAGAATCAAGCATGTTTTGAGCTTATTTTGGTTGTTTTGGAAAGAATTTGCTCTTATGTATATTTTGTGAATTAGTTGGAACATGTAGTAATATTTTGAATGGTTGAATACCATAAACTCTTATGTTGTACGGCCAGAAGGCCATAAATTTCTAATGATTTGGATGAATGTAAATGTCATGCTGTCCTCGCAAGAGGTTTTTTGGATGTGAATTTTAATATATCCTATGGTTTTGGAGTTGTTTCATTGAAAATTTAAGTTTTAGAACCTTTCCATTTTCATAAAAATAGATGTTGGGTGTCTAACCAAGTGAAAGGGTCTTAATGATGAGCAAACTGGTGCTAGACCACTTGACGGATTGCTCGAGCGGTCTATCAAGCGGTCTACTACCAGAAAGGGGGAGTTTGGGTTTGTCAGGGGACTACTCGAGCGGTCTAGGGTCCGCTCAAGTAAACTCGACTTGGTGTAGTCCGAAAATTATTATTATTAATAAATGTATCTTCTTCATTTGAACTCTGATTTGGGTCATTTTTATGCTTAAATTGAAGCACCAAGCGTCTTCTTTCATATGGTACTCTTATATCTAAATTCTTATTTTGAAAAAAGTTATGAATAAAACAACGAAGGTGTATCAGTTTTTCTCACAAGTTTTTTCATATATTTTGGCCAAACCTTCCTTGGAAATGTTATTTTTCTCACCGTTAGGATTTATTTTATCAACCCTTCACCCTTTGGTTTTTATGCATGAATTCTTTATCCTTTGATTTTGATGTCTTGAGTTTGGGGCATGACAGTTCTCCCTATCAAATTTTGCAAGTTCAGCTAAAGGTGCTCGGTTATTTCTCATACTTGTTCAGATCCAAAGAAAAGGGTTATTGCTTTGACCTAAATTGTATCTAACATTTTTCAACACACATAGCAATGTATGGATTGTTTTGTTTAACTTTTAACTTTATCAAGTACCATATGTAAATGGTATGAGTGATATTAAAATAGTATATGTACTTTTTCTTTTATTTACAAAGGTTCAAAATGACAAATTACTTCGCACAATAAAGAATAATGAGGAATTTAATACGTTAAAACTTTTTATATCATAATTGAATGATGAATGACATATTTATGACATTTTTTATATTTTTGTTTTCAAAATATTAAAATTAAATTAAAATAATAATAAATAATCATTCTAAATCAAGTCTTATTGAGGTACCGAATAATGAGTTGACCAGTAGTGGTGATGTAAAATCTCAAAAAAATTATTACAAACTAGAGGGAAGGCATCATAAAATTCAATGATTCATAACTCATAGAGCAATTATTCACTGTCTTGCATAGTTCCAAATGAATTTGAACTACATATTTGTATGGATCTTACCATTTTTTATGGGAGATTCACATACATATGTGGACAAAATTTGTTTGGGACAATGCAGAAGAGAGTAGTAAATAATTTTTAGGTAAATTATATTGACCACCCTTGATATTTCTGATGAAAATATAAATATTTTTTCTATTTTTTAAAATATTACTAGTCTTTCCTATGTTACCCTAACACCGTTGAAGGCAATAACAAATTTACCAATTTAACCCTAGAGAATATGAAATGGGTTTGGCAACAAACAGCTGATGATTAAGGATACGGTTACCGCTGTCAATTTGGTTGTTGACGATGAACATTGCCGGAGTTGTGAAGGATTGGTTGTTGATTGTGTTTTCGTGGTCGGTAATTAAGGATACGGTTATCCCTGTCAATTTGTCTTGGTATGGACTTGCATTTCTAGGGGTTGTGTACTACAATCACACAAAGTTGTAGGCTTTGAAGGTGAAGGAGTAGAAGAAGGCCCAGGAGGCTGATGAGGAGTCCGAGAGATTGTTGGAGGAGAGAAAATGAGGTGATGCAATGGGGAAGGAGGCATTAGGGTTTAGGATTCTGAAATTACTTTTTTGATTGGTTTGGCTTTGAGATTAGTTGTTCAAATTAATGTGGATTGAGGTCCGAAGTTACGAGTGACTGTCTATATTTTTTCTGTATTATATGTTTTTTTCGTTTTCTTTTGATTCTGGTTCGTCGTGGCTTGATAAACAAATATTGTGAAAAGAAATTTAACTACCAAGAAACCTTCAACTCTCCACTTCGAGAAAGCAGCTTCAGGTAATTGATTATGTAGAGGATAAGGATTGGGATCTACTGGTCCCGTCTAAGCTGGCTGAGATGTCAGGAATGAACGTCACGTATTTGACTGCACAAGAAAGGGGTAAGAGAAAGAAGAGCTTGAGAGAGAAATTTGACAGAGTTTTTGCTTAGTAATAGAGAGCCTACCTTTTCTTATGAGAGTGTTGGCTATTTATATGAAGAAATATACTTGACTCGCTTATGGAGTCCGACCCGACCTGAGCAGGTCGGGTTGTACTTTCCCTCTCTGATCTATGCATAGCTATTAATGGTTTGATAGTGACTTATCAGTGCCATCATTAGATCTCTCTGGAAGATCTTTCTGCAAATGCCTGTTGTCATGTCAAGATGTCCATCAGCATTCAGGTCTAGTTTGGGCTAAGGCTAAGCCATTCCTACTTGATGTCCTAGCCCCTGTGTTGACCTATTTGCAATTGATCTCTTATCATCATATTACTTCTCTGATAAGTGTATCGTGGGACATGATCCTAAATATCAATCATCTAGCTCGGATCCAGGGTTTAGACAGCTCGCCTTGCTCGGCTATGAGTGCTGAGCATTCTCATAATGGTGCCGAGCACCATGCATCAGGGTTGGGCCGAACTCTCTCTGACTCGGATCCCAGGCATAGCACAAGCCCTACGTCTTAAGATCTCCAGCCCGAACATATTGCCCGTCTGGCTCGGCTCATTGCCCGAGCTAAGATGGATATGCCGAGGTACGTGCCGAGATAAAATGTCACGCTATACGGCCTTCCACGTGAGCTCCACGTGAAGCTGATTGATACTTGATCCCCCTCATATTATGTTTTCTTCGTTCGGCCATCGTAGATCAATTCTTTTAGGTTTGAAATACTACAAATATTGGGGAAATTGACAAAGAAATGGATCTGAATACAGGGATATTCTTTAAATTTTAAATTTTAAAAAATTAAATTTTGAAACTCGATAGAAAATGACAAAACTCAATTGCAGATTTATATACAGAGAAGAGAGAGAGAGAGAGAGAGAGAGAGAGAGAGTTGTGTTGAATTGGTTTTCGAAGAAAAAAGTGGGGCAAAATGGAAAGGTCAATAATTGGGGCAAAATTGAAAAATTGGTAATGAATTAAATAAAATTTAATATTTTTTCTTACGAAAATTTAATAATTAGATTAATTTGAAGTCGAAAACTAAAATAGAGGAAAGACCAATAATATTTTAAAAAATAAAAAAAATATTCTTATTTTTATCAAAAATTTCAAAAAAAATGAGTGTTATTTACCCATAATTTTTCTAACTCATAAAATGTATAACTAATTATTATATGCAATTTTTTTTTCAATTTATAGGTACAAGGGTAATGACGCGTGGCGAAAAAAAGTCATAAGAAAGATTTAATTTCGGTATTGGATTTTTTTGGCCGACATCTTCTCGATGTCAATTTTTTTCACTTTTTGCAAGTTTGAACTGTTCAGGAAGGTTTGTCTTTCTCACAATTAAACGTCATGTTTGTGATATCTAAAAAATTTAATTTTTAAAATATTTAATTTTTTATTTTTTAAAAAAAAAATTAAAAAAAGTTAAAGTGTTCGAGATAATTTTTTATAATAGCCTTTTTGATTTTTTTACTTTTTATTAAAATGTCTAATATACTTTTGCTTTTTATTTTTAAATTGTAGTATTTAGAATATTAGCATAATTTTTTTTTTTATTTTTTTTGAGAAAGGTTGACTTTTATAATTAAGATTATGATATTAATTTTAGTTCAAAAAAATTTTGAACGTTTAGAATGTGTATAAGCTTTTTTTTCTTAGATTAAGAAATAAAAAAATTAATTAATATTTTAAAAAAACCAAACAATATAGTTTAAAAATTTTTGGCAAAAAACCCACTCTTTTTGAAAACGAAAGGCTCAATAAAGAAGAGTGCAATTGGATAACAACTTTAGTTCATACATCATAGGTGTGTAATTTGGGCTCGGTTCAAATCTTTGGGCCGAGCCAGGCCAAACTTTTTGTCCAGGGGTTGGCCCAGACCCTAAGGGTAAAGCGCTCAGGCTTGAACTACGGATTTAAATCTCGGATCGGGCCTCGAGCCCGAGCTTTTGGGCGAGCCTAACTTATAATATATATACATACTTATAATATATATATATATATATATATATATAGAGAGAGAGAGAGAGAGAGACATAAAGAGG